>JASCZI010151520.1:15598-27867 GCA_036250425.1 Stylosanthes scabra | reverse complement strand
ATGCTGTGAAGTATGTGAAATCTTCCACACCTAGAGGTCTTAGGTTTCAGAAATGTGTTGAACTAGAGAAGATTCAGTGTAGAGCCTTACCTTGCATGGATGTTGAAACTAGGTGGAATTCTACATTTCAGATGTTAGATGTAGCTTTAAAGCACCGTAAAGCATATGTGTTACTTGCATTGAAAGACAACTCATACGTAGCAGAGTTGGGTGGAGGGAAAGGGATCGGTGTGCCTTCTGATGCAGATTGGGAGCATGTTCAGTCAATTATACCATTTTTGCAAATGTTCAATGATGCCACTGTACGTAATTTTGGTAGTTTATATGTTACTAGTGATATGTATATGAAGGAAGTCTTTGCAATTGGTCGAAGTATTCGTCATATATGTGAAAATTATGATGATTCGAGTACCTCGTCAATGGCAAAAAGGATGAAGGTTAAGTATGACAAATATTGGGGAAATCCAGATTCAGTGAATATGTTGTTATTGATTGCTGTCATACTTAACCCTATGCAGAAAATTGAGTATGTTAACTATTTTCTGGATTACTTATTTGGAGTAGAAAAAGGGAATGAGTTAAAGTCAAAGTTGGTTAAGTGCTTGAAGTTACTTTATCAACAATACCAAGGCTTCGATAGAGGAAGTGAAGCCGATACACAAGATGTTCAAGCGAGCAACACTGATATTGATTCTCATGGTATGGCCTTTTTCTTACAAGCAACCGGCCGTAGATCAAATACTAAATCTGAACTTGATAGATATTTGCAAGAAGAATGCGAGCCATATTCTCACAAGTTCGATATATTGAATTGGTGGAAGGTCAACTCAACTTGATTTCCAATTCTTGGAAATATGGCTCGTGAGGTGTTGGCTATGCTTGTTTCTACGGTAGCTTCGGAATCTGCATTTAGTACAGGAGGGAGAGTCCTCGATCCATACCATAGTTCCTTAACACCTAAAATGGTGGAAGCCTTGGTGTGCACAGGAGATTGGCTTAAGGAAGATATTTCCTTCGAATTAGAAGGTGATGATGGCAAAGTTCTTCAAGAAGTTGATCAAGGTATGGAATTTAGAAATTACAAGTTAGTTACTAATTAAACGTTGTTGAATATAGACTTGCATATAACTATTTCATTCCCCTTAACAGATATATTTTCCTCTAATGATGGTGCTTGTTCTGCGGCGGTATCTGTTGAGCCTCTTGATGATGATGATTAGGTATGTTTAGCTTTTTCATTTGGTTTTATATTTTAATTCAAGGATTTGTCTAAAATTGACATACATATATATAATTTTTTTTGCAGATATATTTTCTTTCAAGATGGTGGTTGTTGGGAGTTCATGTGAATCTTTTGATATTATGTTAATGACTTAATTTTATATATATTTTGTTGACTTAATGACATGTATTTTGTTGACTTATATTTTGGTTTGAGAATTGGATTCTTAAAAAATTGGATTTAGAATTGAATTTTTGATATAACAATCTGATTTATAAACTGGATTTTAGTGAAAATCCGGATTTAGAACTGGATTTTTTATATAGCAATCTGGTTTAGAAACCGGATTTTAGAAAAAAACTGGATTTAGAAATGGATTTTAGTGAAATCCGGATTTAAAACTGGTTTTGAAACCGGTTTATTTTAAAATCCGGATTTAAAACTGGTTTTTCTGAGAATCCGGTTTAAGTTTTTCAAACCGGTTTAAAATCGGTTTTTGTTTTTCCAAACCGGTTTTAAACTGGTTTCTTTTACCAATTTGGTTCAGGTTTGGTTCTTAAACCAAAAATATGGTTTTAAAGTGGATGAGGTTTGGATGTGGTTTCGTTTCAAACCATGCCCACTCCTACTCCCCCTTACAAAAAACCCATTGGCAGACCTACTAAAAAGAGGAGAAGAGAAAGAAATGAGCCTAAAGTGAACAATAATCCCTACAAAGTGAAGATAACTTATGGAGCAACAATTTGCAAAAACTGTGGGCAGGTTAGATAAAAAACTTTGTTCTTGATTATTCTTCCATTATCTAAATACAAACCTGTTATGAACAAGTGAATGTTGCAGGCTGGCCACAATAGTAGGAGTTGTCAACAAAAGAAGAATGATATGGCTGATGAGGAAGCAATTGTAGCTGCAGAGGCAACAACTGCAGAGGCAGCAGCTGCAGAAGCTGGACACAACCAACAAGCACCACAGGTAACATGTTGAAACCAATGCAAATTCTTATGTCCATATGTAATTAGATCTGAATGTAACACTATGCACATATTACATTTTCAGATCCATGGAAAGGCAGCACCAGAGGTCAATATGCCCTTACAACCTCATGTAAACTCGGGTGCAAGAATTAGGTCTAACCCAATGGTTTCTGTTGAAACAATGAATGCTGCAAGCCCATCAATGAGGCGAAGGTTCATGGATTACATGCCCACTCCAGGCCTGACCCAGCAACCAGGCCCTGGGCCAAGTCCATCAATTCTTAATGGCACAACTAGCAAAGGCCCAAGTGTTTCTTATCCAATTGTCAAAAAGGTTCAAAGTGCAAAAAGTGGAAAAGGTGGAGGTGGTCCTAGTACAACAAGAAGAGTTGGAGCAGCATAAAAAGTAGTGGATTTGCTAGTATTAAGTCTTTATTTTGATCACATGCAGGGTACTGTCATGTACCAAACAATCTGTGACTTGTGCACTACAATTTGGTGTTTTCTGCTTTATTAGGTTCCTAACAAGCTGAGACTATATATTTTACATTTGCATTTTGTCTATTTAGGTTCTTCACAACCTGTGACTTGTGATGCCTAATTATCATGTTCTATTTTGAATGAACAAACTATTCCTCAAATTGAAATGTTTATGCTTAGTTATGGATATTCAGGGTCTTTATTGTCTTGATTTGAGATTCACACTTAAACCACTGAGATTTAGTTTCTCTTATATTCAATATGCCTTGTGGATATGAATATAACAAGCACAATCTGTTGTGTGGATGTGAAAATAACAGGCACTATTTGTCCAATATGTTTTTATAGCAATTGTCTAAGAAATAAGATATTCATTGGTTGAACAAAACACTAAATTTGATTGCTTTTACAAGATAAGAACAAAATCCCAAATTTTCTTGCTATTACAAGAAGAACAGGTGAACAAAGCACCAAATTCAACAAGAAGTCACTAATACAGAACTAAACTTTACTTACTAAGTTTATACACAAGCAATAACAAGCAACAAATTCCCATTGCAAAGAAAATACCCTGGACCAATTTCCTAATGTGCTTTAATTCTTCAATTATATTGGTCATCGAGCATAATAATTTCTTCACATCTTCTTCATCTTGTTGTGCACCTAAAGTGGTCTCTGTCTTTCTTTGGCAGGAATCATTCCATTGGTTGTATTCAATTCTTTCCTGAGCTATTATTTTTCTTCCACCGTCTTCAATCTCATCAGCCCATACAAAATACTCACACCTAAGGTCAGGCCTCGAAGCAAATGCCGAGAATCAGAAGAGAAAAACTGACATATTATTCAATAATAGAAAAAGGAGAAACCAAAATTGCAACTTACCTCCCAAAGAGGACACCGAAGAAATAATCTTCTAAGATTCCACTCTGTTCTAGACTCCAACATCACTGCATTGAGGCCGTACGAACACTTTCCGTTGTTGTACTCAAACTTCTTCTTCCTATTCTTCAGCATCGAAGGAGAGCCCCCACAGGCACTAACACAACTAGGAGATACGATGGTCTTTTTCCGTTGAGAAGTGGACATTTTTGCTGACTTAGGGTTTCCACTTATGCACTTACGAAGATGAACAGAGAAACAAGATGAAGGAATTTAATTGGGTCATCCCAGTTTTACCCATTTTAATTTTGCATAAAATAAATTTTTAAAACAAATCTAATATCCAAGGAGTACAATTTTGGCCAGCTCACCCATTGCACAGTGCCAAACTGTACAATTGTCTCACTAAAAAATTCGGGTGTACATTTGTCCACCGTGTGATAATTCGGGTGTACATTTGTCCATTCATATAATATACATGAATCAACTACCAATAAATACATTACATATTATATGTCCATGCAATATTTAAGTGTCAAATTTTTAATTAATAAACATTTTCCCACAATTTTCAGAGAGAGAATGGTTGCGAGGAAGGACGAAGAGAGGAAAAAAAATGGCAAGGAACAAGAAGAACGATGGCGCAATCTCCCATCACAATGGCAGAGACACAAAAGAAATGATACATCCTCAAAAACTTGTAATTGGCGTCGGAACCGTCAAGCGGGGAGGAAGAACAATGATGAAGAGGAAGATGAAGGAGAAAACAACAGTGATGAAGAAGGAGAAAACGAAGGCGATCAAGTTAGGAGAAGGACAGAACAACCAGGGCGAGGAGGGGAAGAACAACGTTGATGAGGAAGGAGAGAGAGAATGGTGCAACGAATTATCAAATTAGTTGTATTCGAATGATCTGATTACTTATTATTTGATGATCTAATTAGTTGTATTTGGATGATTAGATTAGTGTATTCAGATGATCAAATTAGTTATATTTGGATGATTAGATTAGCTATCAATACACGTAATGTATCACAGTATCAATTTAAGTAGATTCTTCAATAAAGATTCTATAATTGTCTTTAAAAGAAAATATTTTCTTTTAACAATATTGCAGAGTTTAGTTTTGATATGTTATAAAAATTTTATCATTATTGAAAAGCGTTTTTAAATAATTATTTTATGTTTCTTAAATTATGCTTTTAAAATATGTTAAAAGAATATTTCACAAAAGAATTTTTTTGAAATATTTATTGAAATAGGTGTGATTTTATATTTTAAAATGTATTATGTATAAATGAATGACATTATAGATAATCTTTTGTGTTCACCTTAGGATTGAGTATGATATAATTAAGATTATGATATATGATATATTAGTGATGTTCATGTGTTTCTAATTAATATAATCCAGCTACTCCCTTTCGCATACACATCTTAATATCTTATACAAATGTTTTGGTTATTTTAATTCAGTCCCACTACATATCTAAGCATTTATCCCAATCAAGTCTAATCAAGTAATTTTTCTCCACTCTCATCCGGCGTGTGCGTTACACGCACAACTCACCCAAAATCTGCTTGGAGGCTTCTCTGCAACTCCTCCTCCCCCTCTTCCTCCTTCTTCTTTTTGCTATTGGGTCGTCGTCGTTACCGCTGTCGCCTTCGTTGTCATCATTGCCGCCGACATCATTGCTTCCGCTGTGATCATTGCTGTCGCCACCATCTTCGTAATGTTCTTCTTCCTCTTCTTCCATTTTTACTTCTTCTTCTCATCCTCCTCCTCTTCTCCCACTGTTATGTTGTTGTCGTAGTTGTTGTTATTGTTGTTGTTGTTGTTGTTGATGTTTTTCTTCTTCATGAATTGAATTTTCATGAAAAAGAGAACGGATTTTCATATAAAAACTGGATTGGATTTTCACGAAAATAGAAACGGATTTTCATGAAAAACAGAAATAGATTTTGAAGAAAAACATAAATGGATTTTCATATAAAAATTGAAATGGATTTTCACGAAAACAGGAATGAATTTTTATGTAAAACAGAAACAGAAACACATTTTCATGAAAACAGAAACAGATTTTCTTTTCTTTTCTTCTTCTTCCTCTTCCTATAGGCGTGGTTTTGGTGATGAACCAACGCCTAGGCGTGCTCTTATTTAGCTCCATGGTGATGTTATTCATGCCTAGGCGTGACTTTGGGTGATGTTTTCACGTTTAGGCATGGTCTTGATGCTCCATAGCTTGTTTCTTCTTTCACGAAAATAGAAATGAATTTTCATATAAAGCAAAAATGGATTTTAATATAAAACAGAAACGGATTTTGATATAAAAATTGAAAAATAGAATTGGATTTTGAAGAAAAATAGAAACGGATTTTCTTTTCTTCTTCTTCTTCTTCTTCTTTTTCTCCTCCTCCTCCTCCTCCTCCAATGCGTTCTTCCTCATCCTCTTTCTCTGTGTTATATTTTTTTTCTCTCTATTATTCTCCAATTTCAATGTTGTTATCATCATCATCATCATCATCATCATCATCATCATCATCTTCTTCTTCTTCTTCTTCTTCTTCTTCTTCTTCATTATCATCATCTTCTTTTCCTCCTCTATTTTGTTCGACTTCTTCCTCCTCCTTCTTCCTCACTGTATTTTCTTTCTTTTTCCTCATCAATGGCATCACGATGGTTTTCGTTCTCCTCCTCATCCTTGTCATCATTTCTCATCGTTGTTATCGATGTCGTCGCCGTTGTCATTGCTGTCATCGTTGCCGCCGTTGTCGTCGTCGTCTTCTTCTTATGCAGAGGAGAAGAAAAAAAAGCGCTAATAAAAACAGGAAAAAAGGCGCGTGGTGGAGAAAAGCTTGGTTGGACTTGGTTGGTTAAAATGCTTGGTTGTATATAATTATTGTTTATTTTATTATCAAAATGGTAGATTTGAGGGTAGCGTCGTTTATAATTTTTCCGATCGTTTGTAAAAAATTCAACCCTTTTGGGGTGGAAGTTCAAAACCACATCTCATTTCCTTTGACATTGCCATCAAAGACAAGACTTAGTTCAATTACAATCATAACAAAACAGATTATGATACGATGGGCCTTGTAATTAAGCCCATTAAAGTTACTTGTCTTTAGGAATAGTATAAATATGGGACTAATATGATTGTATGGAGTAAGGAATAGTTGAATTGAATGAACTTTCTTCATTAGGAGTTTTATCTCTTTCACTTGAAGCAAAGAGAATTGTTCTTTTTCTTATTCATCATCTTCAATCATAGTTAATTACTCAATTATCTTCTTCTACTTGATTGCTACAACCAATTACAAACATTTTCCTCTTTAATGTTTACCTTCATTAATTCTAGTCCTAACATTTGGTATTTTCATTGAGAGTCTTCCATGGCGGAAGCAACTCAATCCATTAAGGATGAATTCCCTGTATTCGACGGAATCGGCAGCGACTATGGATGGTCCATTTCATCATGGCAATTTTGGAACAGTAGAGGCACAACGGAGGCGTAGAGATTGGCGGAAGTTTCACGTGCTTTGTCTGGTCGTTCTTTGACATGGTTCCAACTATGGAGTCAGCATAATCAACATGCATATTTGGATATCTTTGATCTGGCTTTTCTCCATCAATTCGAACCAGCTATGCGTCATCTTCTGCCGAAAATTTGCTAGAACAAAGTAGAAGATTGGGAAATTGAATGGGAGGAAATTAAGGCTAGGCTAAATCACAGTCAACAACAACAACAACAATCACAAATTGACATAGAATAATCAAATCCGAGCCATCAACAATGAACACTTCGTCACTGGAAATTCAAGAAATTAAAGAAGTAGAAAGAGATGCAGAATTTGATTCACCAACAAAGTCAACAACCACAATAGAACAAGCAAACATAGATCAAAAATCAACTGTAGCAATATTAGTCAATGAGAAGCCAGATTCATATCATGAAGAACAAGACGATCGTCACAGAGAAAATGGAGGCATACCTCCTAGTGTTGGCGCAGATTCGATCTCGATCGGGAAAGCGAACACTAGTGGTGACTGGAGCACGGATAGAAACGGCGCTAAGGACGACGCCGTCGTGAAGAGGATGGTGGAGCAATCAGATCTGGAAGTATCTGACGTTGATGCGAGATGGAGATCCTCAGATCGGAGCAGAGGTAGTGGCGCCAGCTTTCTCGAAAAAGTGGCAAATATTTCCTTCGCATTTTCCCGATCGTGGCTAGGCTATCAGCGCTCCTGCCAGCTATTTTTCCCTGGGATCACGGTGGGGAACGCACAGGTGACGGCTTGCATTGGCGGTCAAATGCTTCGTTAGAAGATAGAGTCAACACCGCGGAAAACTACGGGGCAGGACGACAGCGAAGGTCGACGGAGAACCGAACGACAATGTCAAGCGCGCCGGAGGTTGAACGTGATCCACCACCACCTCGGGTCTTTAGTCGCGGCGCTGACATGGATGACCGTAGTGGTGCGATGTCCGAAAATAACGGGCTCCGGTGGGGCTTGTTGCACGATGGCAGCTGCGCATGGAATCACGACACTGCGATTCACATATGCTCACGGTGGCTCAGTTTCCCTGGCAGCGGGGTTTCAATGCCAGAAGCTTTGACCGTCAGCAATACAACCATGGAGGGTGGTGACATGAGTGCGGTGAGTATAGAGACGGTGGAAGAAGTTTCGTATGTGCTTCAAGTTGTGAAAGGGGCAGAGAATCTCATGCTGGAGAGTAGGGTTAGCATTTTGAAGAGGAGCCAAATGAGACTATGCACTAGAGACCCTTCTCTTTACTGGGCAAATGGCAAGCACAAACACATAAGTTAAAGGCTCATTTAGTAACATTTAGCCCAAAATCAGAATCCGCAATATTAGTGAGCCAACTCCAACCAACTTGTTATACTCCAATTGCCCGATATTATTTTAAAGTTTGGGATCTGGGGAAAATTTTTAATTTTATAATAGGTTAATTAGTAGTCCCATTTATATTTCAGAAATTTAGTATTTGTAATTAAGAGTTTAATTGTTTGTATTTTTCTTTTCTCAACCTTGAGGACAAGGTTGGTTTGATGCGTTGATAGTTGATACGATGGGCCTTGTAATTAATCCCATTAAAGTTACTTTTCTTTAGAAATAGTATAAACATGGGACTAATATGGTTATATGAAGTAAATAGTTGAATTGAATGAACTTTGTTCATTAGGAGTTTTATCTCTTTTACTTGAAGCAAAGAGAATTGTTCTTTTTCTTATTCATTATCTTCAATCATAGTCAATTACTCAATTATCTTCTTCTACTTGATTGTTACAACCAATTACAAACATCTTCATCTTTAATGTTTACCTTTATAGCAGAACCTAGCTCGAAGAAGAGAAGGTTCTTGAGGAGTAGAAAACTAGAAATAGAGAAAGAGAAAATAGAGAAAGAGAAAAGTGTTATTTTATTATTAGAATTGTAATTGTGAAAATATATTAAAGCTAAGAGAAGCTGACGGTATTTATAATACAATAGGCTAAGCATAAGTAAGCTGATATAGCAACAAGCCAGCTAAGCCAATACAGAAAAGAAACTATTTTAACTAACTTCTCAACTCACTCTATAACTAACATAAACTAATATCCTAACACTCCCCCTCAAACTTAGATAGGGGTTTTACACCAATCCTAAGTTTAGACTTGGATTTCTCAAACAAAACAGATCCAAGTGGTTTTATCATAATGTCAGCCACTTGTTCTAGTGCAGAAAGATGAATTATGAACAACCTTTTTTCAACAACTAGATCCCTTAGGAAGAACAAATCTATTTCTAGGTGCTTACTCCTACTATGCAAAACAGGATTAGCTGTCAGATGACAAGTACTATTGTTGTCGCAGTAGATGGTGGGTGATACTTCCTCAGAGATTTGAAGTTCACGCAGTAGAAGTTAAATCGACATAATCTCCATTTTTGTGGTGGCAATAGCTCGGAATTCAGCTTCTGTACTGGATCGGCTGACCTTAGACTATTTGGAACATTTCCAGGAGATAAGGTTGGATCCAAGGTAGATGTAGAAACCACTGGTGCTCCTCCGATCATCTAGATCTGAAGCCCAATCAGCATCTGAAAAAGCTCATAATTCTCTTGACAGTTTTCCAATGTTGAATTGTACGACTTTGAATGAACTAAGAGCACTTATTGACTGCATATGCAATATCTGGTATGAAAATAGTGAGATATTGCAATGCACCAACAAGTGTTCTGTATTTCTTTGGTTCATCAAAGAGATCAGAATCAGTGCTATGTAGTTTATTGGTTGAAAGCATAGGAGTCGGCATGGGTTTAGCCTCATCCATGCCAACCCTATGTAGAAGATCCTTGGTATATTTAACTTGACTTAGCAGCAACTTCTGGTCACCTTAATCATCAACTTCCAATCCAAGAAAATAGTTTAATTTACCCAAATTTTTAAGTGGAAAAATAGAATTAAGTTTACATATTAAGTTTTGTTTCTCATCACAATTAGAACCAGTAATCACAATGTCATCAACATATACAAGAACATAAGTAATGCTACTCTCTTTTTTTCGTATAAAGAGTGCTACATCATGAGTGGCATTATAAAAACCAAATTACTTCAATGTAATAGCTAAAGTCTTATACCAAGCTCGAGGAGCTTGTTTTAAATCATATATAGCCTTATGAAGTTTGCAAACCTTAGAGGAATCACTAACAACAAAACCAGGGGGCTGATGCATAAAAACTGTTTCATTTAACACACCATTTAAAAAAGCATTGCCAAAATCCAATTGCCTCAAAGGCCACCCTTGAGTAAGGGCTATAGTTATAATAATTCTAATAGTAGTTGGTCTAACTACCGGGCTAAAAATCTCTTCATAATCTATCCCTTCTTTTTGTTGAAATCCTTTTGCAACCAACCTTGCTTTGTACCTAACAATCTCTCCTTTAGGATTTTTCTTTAAGGAATACACCCATTTACATTGTACCACAGTGGCATTAGGAGGTGGAACAACCAAACTCCAAGTCCTACATTTAGTTAAGGCTTGGAGTTCAGTTTCCATTTCCTCTCTCCACTGTGAAACTTGCTTAGCTTGCTGCACAGTTTTGGGTATAATCTTAGTATAGTCTACATGTTTATTAGTTGTAGTAACTAAGGTTTTTGGTTTTAAAGAACCTGTTTTAGACCTAGTGACCATAGCATGTCTATTAGAAGTAAGGGCAGTAGTATTAGCATTACTAAGTTCAGTATTTTTAACAGCGGGTAAGACAATCTCTATTTCACTAAGAGGAACCTGAACCGAAGAAGTTTGAGGTGTGATGCATGAGCATCATTGTTGATATATTCTCCTAATTCATGTTGTATTCTTCATATAATTAACTCAAAATCATAGAAAATTGGTAAATATGTTAGTAAATGTTTAATTATGAGATTATATAGGTACTTTGAGTATTTTATTGTTAAATTATAGGAAAAATGGATAAAAGAAGCTTGCAGAGCAAGAAACAGAGTTTTGGAGTATTTCTGAGCAGAGCCCCACGCCTAGGCGTGGAACTCGACGTCTAAGCGTCCATAGGCAAGCAAGCAACCATGCCTAGGCATCCTAAGCCAAAGTCTAGGCGTGGCCAGAGCCATAACAGCCACGCCTCCAGGATCAGCTTCCAGAATCCATCAACTCAATGCCTAGGCATGGACACTAACGCCTAGGCATGGCCAAGCAAACCCCAAACTCATACCTAGGCGCCAACACCAATGCCTAGGCATCTAGGGTCAGCATCCAGCATTCAACAACCCACGCCTAGGCGCCAGAGCCAAAGCCTAGGCGTGGGACATCATCATTCCAAGCAACCAAGGCCAGCTTCACACCAACACTCACGCCTAGGTGTGGAGTTCAAAGTCTAGGCGTGAGTCAGAACAGTCTTGGGCAGAATTTTACATTTCATTTTGGATGCATTTGTATTTCATTTTCCCATCATGTATACATATAAATATATGGAAAACTTTTACTTAACTTTCACTTCTTAGAAATTTATTACACTTCTTACACATTAGGATTTAGAATTAGTTTCTCTTAGAATTAGTTATAGTTTTCTTTGAATTTTCCATCATACTTTGTACTTACACATTCTCAATTAGTAAAGAGGAAATTCAGTTTCTATCTCTTTTCTTTCTCTTTCTCTCTCAAGTTCTTTGAATGTTCATCATTCAAGAACCATCTTCATAGCATTCATTCTTTCAAGATTCATAGTTTTTATGAGTTCAAGAACCATCTTCATCACTTTCTTTGAGTCATTCATCATCATGAGTGGATAAACTCTTTGAAGATGAAGGAGGAGGAGGAGCTCTATTCTATCAAGCCAATGGATTAATCCAATAACATATCAAAATCTGCAAGTATATATTATCATTCAAAGGATTCATCTTGTTCATCAATTCAAGAATCAAAGAAAACCGAGAGGTATAATTGGTTCTTACTTTTGGTTTAATTTCTATACTAATTCATGAGATTAAACATATTATTAAATGGTTTGTGCATTGTCAAGATTGAAGTTTAATTGAATAAGTGACATTTAATTTGGTTATGCATTGATCTTGGTGACATAAACTAGTTCAAGAATGATCTTTCACATGTTTTCTATGCATTAGAGATGATAAATTGATTATGTGTTCCATTATATGAATCTGAATTTTTATCACATAGATGATTGATTTGCTTCA
>JASCZI010151520.1:0-15444 GCA_036250425.1 Stylosanthes scabra | reverse complement strand
TGACATATTAATTCTTTCCAAGAATCTTGTTGATTGTTAAAGATTTGAATCATGATGTGTGTATTATCTTTTTGCTTGTTTGATTAGTCAAGAGATTGATGATTGAATAGGTTAAAGAGAAACTAGATCGCTAAGAGATTAGGATTTAGTTATAGTAGGATTCATGGTGAATTGATTAGTGATATACTTGCAGAAAAATAAATAGTAAATATTGGATTATGAAGTTGAGTTTGTGATATCTCCGATTCGTTGATCTTGTTCCCTTTATTGAATCTTTCTTTGAGTAATTGAGTACATTTTCATAGTTAGTAGAATAATTGATTAAAGATTTGTATTCTTGCATGTTTCTTTCATGTTCATGCATGATCTTTATAATTCTTTTATTGTTGTTTCATGTTTTCTTATTCGATTTTATGTTAATCTTTGATTAATCACATTGATCTAATTAGAGAGGTACAAATTGGAAGTGTTGCTTGATGCCCCTTTCCTCGTTGGGAACGATAACCTACTCACGTGGTATTACTTGGGATCCGATACACTTGTCGGAGTGTTGCGAATCGAAAGATTTGCCGCATCAAGGTGCAGATGAGGATTCCTCATTCTGTGATAGTTGTCTTGAAGTATTATCTGGAGGAGTAGTGGACTCTATGCTGACAGGTTGATCTAGTTGTGTCTGACTTTGATTTGATTGAATAGGTTGTGCCATGGGTGAAGAATGTTGGACAGATGATGAAAGTAAAGGAATGACCCCTGTAGAGGCTGAAACACTTGGTGGAATGGAATTAGTAGATGTTGAAGTGGCGCCAAATAGAATATGATATGGAAAGAGATTCTCATTAAAAATCACATTTTTACAAAAATAATCTTGCCATCGTTGCTAAGACACTTGTAGCCACTATGTTGAGCATCATAGCCTAGAAAAACACACATCTGACTTTTGAAATTAAATTTGTTGTGGTTATAGGGTCTTAAATAAGGATAGCAACAACGTCCAAAAATTCTTAGTAGACTATAATCTGGTTTTCGATGAAAAGGCCTTTCAAAAGGAGTTTGCATTTGTAAAGTGGGGGTCAGCATTCTGTTTATCAAGTAAACAACAGTAGTAAATGTCGAGTCCCAAAAAGTAAGAGGCATAGAGGCCGTAGCAAGGAGAGAGAAACTGGTTTCAGTTATATGACGGTGCTTTCTCTCAATGCTTCCTTGTTGTTGATGTGTGTATGGGCATGATAATCTATGAAAAATTCCATTTTCCTTTAAAAAATTTGTAAAAGCATGGGAGGTGAATTCTTTCCCATTATCACTTTGTAAAGCTTTAATCTTATGACCCATTTGATGTTCCATATATGTTTTATAACTCTGAAATGCTATTAAGGCTTGAGATTTTTGAGATAAAAGAAGCATACAAACATATCTTGAAAAAGCATCCATGATACTAATATAATATTTATGTCCTCCATGAGAGGTAAATGGGGTAGGCCCCCAAATATCAACATATACTAATTCTAAGGGAACAAAATATGTAGATTTTGAACTTGGAAAGGGTAACTGATGCATTTTCGCCATGGTACAAAATTCACAAATCTTAGTATCCAAACAAGTAGAAGAAATAGGAACATTACATGTAGTCATAACAGAATGGACACTCTTAATGTTACAGTGGCCAAGTTTCTTGTGCCACAATTCATATGCATTGTGATATTTAGTTTTAGTCAAAAATGTTTTCGGATTATTGTCAAAAGAAAAAGAATCAATAAGATTTTGGTCCAATTGAATTTATTAGAATCAGATAGAGTAAAATTAGAGTGTAGTGTATTAGTACCAGATTCTGTAGAAATAGTGGGATTAGGAAAGCAACTCTTATTTCTATTATTATGATGAGAATCAGAAACACAATCCATAGTAGATGCGAAGGAAACAGAAGCAGCATTAGATGCTAAAGATGGGTTACTAGGAGAATTAAAAACAGAATTCAAAGTAGGACAAGAGTTTAAAGAAAAATTCACAGACTGAGTTGCAAATTGTGACTTGGGTAGAGTTGAAATTCTATCAGCAGTATGATGTATTGATGAATCACCCTTTCTTGGTATGACCAGGTTATCAAAGTAGTATATACCCCCTCTAGCTTTGCCCTGAAGGAGTTCCTCCTTAGTAACCTGATCACGAATAACACAAACCTTAGGCCAAAATTTACACATTATTGTCATGAGCAAACTTAGAGACACTTAATAAATTCTGAGATATTGTAGGAACATGTAACAAATTATTTAGACGATAATATGTATTCTTAGATTTATCATATAAAAAAGAAATTCCAGAACTGAGAATAGAAACTCCCTTGCCATTACCAACATAAAGCTGGTCTAGGGTTTGACTGGAATCCGAGTGTTGCATAATATTGGCATGTTCAGCAGTGACGTGGTGGGATGCTCCAGAATCAACATACCACGTAAATTCCGAATTGGAAGAGGGTGCCGTCAGATATGCTTTTGGTTGGTGAAAGGATATTGGAGGAGGCGGTGGGTAGGAATTAGCATAAGGCACAATTGCTTGTGATTGTTGTGGATTAATCTGATAGTTAGGGTCGAAGTGATGGTAGCAGGTGTGAACTGTGTCACCAAGTTTTCCACACAATTGGCACTATGGTCTGTTAGCTGAGCCTCGCCCTACTCCTCTTCCATTTCTGCCTCCTCTCCCATAGGCTTGCTCAGAATTAGGAGTGATAGGAGCTTGTGTAAAATGTGCCATTGGTGTGGTTTTATCCTTCCTGTTGATCCTATCTTCATAGGCAAGAAGGAAACTCTCCGCTTCATGTATTGTGAAAGAGGCCATGCGTGACATTACCAAGGTTACATAGCCATCATACTCGTTTGGAAGACCATCCAGAATTGCTTGGATGTGATCATCTTCAGTGAATGGGTACCCTATTGAATATAGAGAGTCAACTAACTTCTTGATCAATTGGAGATATTCTGGTATTGTACCTGTCTTCTTGGCTGCTCTTAGCACTGTTTTGAGACTGTGAATCCTCGTTCTTGAAGATGCAGTGAAAATGTGTGTAATGGTTTCCTAGCTCTCAGCAAACGTCTTGCAATGAACCACCTTGTTTTTGTAGGTGAGACTCATAGACGCATCAAGCCATGTCACCAGTGCCGAATCATGTTGAAGCCATTCAACATATTTTTCCAATTCTTGCAGAATCGTCGACGGAGAAGAGGATTTCTTGACGGTGATAATGGATTCAGCTTCAGTAACGTTAGGGCTTTTACTCGTCGATTCTGCATCTTTCTCCTCAGGTGTTGAGATTTCTTCAAATTGAGGTGGAGTCTTGGCTAAATCCAGATGATCTTGCAGTTTTAGGGTTCGGATGGTGAGAAGAATTGATTTCTGCTCCTCATCGAGTTTATCTGTGAGAGGCACCAATCCGTTCTTGATCTTCGGTTAAGAGGAAGGAATTAACGCCATGGATCGAAAAAAATTTCTGCTCTTGATACCATATAGCAGAACCTAACTCGAAGAAGAGAAGGTTCTTGAGGAGTAAAAAACCAGAAACAGAGAAAGAGAAAATAGAGAAAGAGAAAAGTGTTATTGTATTATTAGAATTGTAATTGTGAAAATATATTACAGTTAAGAGAAACTGACAATATTTATAATACACTAGGCTAAGCATAAGTAAGCTGATACAGCAACAAGCCAGCTAAGCCAATACAGAAAAGAAACTATTTTAACTAACTTCTCAACTCACTCTATAACTAACATAAACTAATATCCCTAACAACCTTCTTTAATTTTAGTCCTAACAGATTACATCACCAAATAAGACTTAATACCAATTAGATTATACCGTAGTACATTTTCCTAATTATACTTCCGGATCCAATCTCTTGAGCTTAGTTGTACATCACCTTGTTATCTTTTGCCAACATTTAACAAACCATTTACATCATCCATCTCTTTCAGAGCGTGCAAAGTGCTCCCGTCGTCTATAAGCTCGGTACTGCTGCTTACACACGAATTCGACTTCAACATCTTCAAACAGATTCATTAAATTCATTGCTCTGTTTCTAAGAAATCTCTTCTCCCACGCCACCTACTTATTTCCCTTGATCCATTTCAGTAATTCATTATTATGGCACACCATGACAAATTCATTTCCTGTCAAATTTGCTTCCTTCAATATGAATTGCAGTGAAGTCTTACTTCCTACTAACATATCATCAAAAAATAGATAATTTGATATTAATTTTTAATTTAATTTTAATACATAGATGATTTAAAATTTTGTATAGAACCAACTAATAATAATTTAATTTTGTTAAGTAACAAAGCAAAAAATTATAGTAAATTAAAGTTTTTTTTTAGAAAATTCTAAAAATATATGTCATCACAATTTAACCTACCTATCAATATTTTTTTTAGTTGATAAAGAAAAAAGGCATCATTATTTTACACAAATACACAATCATTTAACCCATACTTACCATCATTAAGTGGAATTTGTCACTTTACATAACAAGTTGGGAAGTTCTATGGTGTGGATTGTAAGAAGCATCCCACCTATAAATACCAAGTGTCATCCTTCTTTGTGCTACAGGCACTAAGAACTTTATAATAGCATGATTTGAGTGCAACCAAAAGCTAGGCCGACACCCGCAGAGCTTTTCAGAATTTCCTTTCATGGTAGCATGCTAGCTAGCATCGTTAGTGCTTGATGGAAGGTTTTTCTTTTCTAAATGAAGATATCGGTAGACTATTAATATTTGCTAATTGGAGAATGCTGATTTAGGAGCTTGACTAAATGTCCCCAAAAGACCAATTAAAATTAAACCATAATAATAATAATAATAATAATAATAATAATAATATTTTTATATGAATATTAATTTGGTACCTACTAATTAAAAAATATAGAAATAGCATTATTGATGATTATTTATTTAATTTAAAATATATTTATATTTTTTGTCAATGGGCTAACTGTTATTTATTTGAAATCTATATTTTTTCATCATGTTATATTATATTATCAATAATTTTAGATGGATATCTATTTTGTCCAATCAAGTTAAATCAAGTTATTTCTTCTATATTAAATAAAAAATTATTTCGATATCAAATAAAAGTTTATTTTGATGTTATTTTTTATTATTGACACCGAAATAATTTTTTATTTAGTATAAGGAAAGATGAACAAAAATACACATGATTAACAAAAATACACTTCATTTATTTAATGAGTCAAATGTCCACGTGAATAATGTCTTTCGTTAGACATATTTATCCATCTGTCAACTAAGCTCACTATAAATGGTGTGTACTTTTGTTCTCAAAAGTTTAAGAAAGAATATTATTCGTGTGTATATTTGATTCATTAAATAAATAATGTGTACTTTTGTCCTTCATGTAAAAAATTATGTGTATTTTTATCCGTTCTTTCTTAGTATAAAAATAAATAACTTGATTAAATTTGATGGATCAAAATAGATATACATATCTTTTATTATTTTAAATGTATCATTTACTTAAGAATTAATATAATTTACTTAGCACTATTATTTATTTTTTGATACGATACTGATATCTCTGTTTAGGAAAAAAAAAAAAAAAAAAAACTTCCATCCAGCACTAACGATGCTAGCTAGTATGCTACCATGAAAAGAAATTCTAAAAAGCTCTGCGGATGTCAGCCTAGCTTTTGATTGCACTCAAATCATGCTATCATAAAATTCTTAGGTACATATATCACAAAAAAAAAAAAAATGGCATTTGGTATCTATAGGTGTGTGGATGTTTTTTACAATCCACATCATAGAACTTCCCTAATAAGTTTTGTAACATTGTGAAAAATTAAAACCATGTGACCCCTGGCACTTGACAGAAAAATATGGTTAGTATATATTTCTGAATTTTATTTTATTTTATTTTCGTTTTTATTGGTGAAAGCTTTTTTTTTTCCTTCCGGAACTACTGTTTTGATCATTTCAAGTGATACAGAAAAAATGTCATTAATCGCTAACAGTAACACTTCAAAATTATAGAGAGCCCACCATGATTCCACTGACAAAGACGAACCCCATGATGCTTATATTGGCTTCACATGTATTAATATAGGTGAATATTTAGGTGTAGGTAATTTTATGTAAAATATTTTATTAAAAAATATTAGATAATTTGATATATTTGAATAAATTGTAATTTAATAGTTTAAAATGTTAAATTTATGTGAAGTTATAATATATATAATATTTTAAAAGAGAAATATATATATACATAACCAAACCATATAATCATATACCAATTTAAGAAAATACATAAAAAAAAAATAATTAACAAATATTATATGATGAGCTCTCTCTAAAGACAACAATGTTACGGAACCAATATTAGGAAGAACTCTTAGGGAGTCAATGATTAGATTACCATTCAAAACTAAAAAATTTATCATTCGAAATTAAAAAACATTATCATCAAAATATAATAAATTTATCATTCACATTATATATGAGTTATCATCCATAACTCATTTACCATCACCATGAAGTACATTGGCTCCCAAATATATTATCTTCTTAGACTTTATCCTCTAAAAATTTTCATGTCTTAGCTAAAGTCATTATAGATATGATTAATTACATTAAAAAATCTATGTTTATAAGAAATTTGATCCCGTGGGAAATCACCATTTCCATGTGATATTCTTAATAACCTTGCTTTGTCCTTGTCAACAACACCATCATATAGTTTGGTGACCTAATCCTAATACCATATAAAAATAAAAATGAAAAGAATATGTAATAAGTTAACTAATATAAGATATAGATGCCAAATCCTATAGAGATTGAATTGCCTTGCAACTTCAATAAATTTTGTTACATATAAGAATCAATTGGAGTACTGTTATTGGTAGCTTAGTTATTTCCATCACAAATTAAATAATCATGTTTAAAAGTAGAATAAATTTAGGTATACACATTGACGTCTCTATTCATATGGTTTTCACATTTAATATGTTTATGCGTCAAGTACAGAAATAATAAAATTTAGCATATAAATTTTGAGTACAAAAATAATAAAGTCTAACACATAAAATTTAAATCACAATAAATAAAATAAGAATTATTTTTTTAGATGAATATATAAATGTATGTAAATATAGCATTCCTTTTAAAAGTACAGTGAAAATCAGATAAGCTTGATTATGTGATAGGCACTTCCCTCTTGATAGGCTCTTTTATATTGTTTGCTTTCTTTTTTTTTTTCAATTTTTGGGTGGGCTACTATGGCAGTAAGTATAGAAATACAGTCCAATATAATTATTGAAATGATTAGAGGTGGTAAGGTGGGTAATATGTTCCGCTTCGTCAA
Source organism: Stylosanthes scabra (assembly GCA_036250425.1). Classification (NCBI taxonomy): domain Eukaryota; kingdom Viridiplantae; phylum Streptophyta; class Magnoliopsida; order Fabales; family Fabaceae; genus Stylosanthes; species Stylosanthes scabra. The sequence goes on along the minus strand of JASCZI010151520.1, from coordinate 8,082 downwards.
AGCATGTCAAAAAACTGCCGCATAAAAATATAAATATGTAAATATAGTTTACGAATTAAAATTTGTTAAAAACCATCTTTACTTGAAGAAATAATACCACATAAAAATATAAGTAAAGTTTACAAAATTAACAAAACTATCTTTATATAAAGAAATAAGTTAGCTTAGAGCGTGGGGGGTGAGTTTTTTAAATTTGGTGGATTCCAAATTCTAGGCTCATCGGTTCGGTCGGTTTAGTCTTTTTTTACTACAATAAATCCGGCCAATAGCGGCGGCTTATTAGCAGTGGTTGAATAAACCGTCGCTAAATGAATAATGTCGGCGATTTTTGTGGTGGTTTATCGAATTTAGGGGCAGTTTCAACCGCCGCGAAATTGATGAGTTTATCGGCAGTTGATGCAGGAACCGCTGCGGAATGGATAAATCATCCGCCGCAAAATGTATTTTTGTTCGTTTAACATTTTTAACATAGATTTCAATTTAGTTAAAAATTATAATAAAAGAAAATTTAAATAATAAAAATAATATTTCACATCATTCAAATCTAATTAATTAAAAAATTATAACTTCAATTTTTACGATTAACAAAATGTATTTATATAAATAATAGATCAGATATAAACCATAATTTAATAAGTCATTTTAATAAAAATATCAATAATTTAATTTAAATCATTCAAAATAATTCACACCTTACATATTATACAAACTTCTATATATATAATTAGTAGCACTATATATGTTGAATGTTGGGTTGGTTTGGTGGATTGTGTAAGAACCCGTTTCTCTCGGACACGCTTTTAGCGACGGTTTTGGACGGACGATTTTTATTCGAAAACTCATATGCTTGATTTGTTGAATGATTGTGTGGTTGATGAGATTATGAGTCTATGATAGTATTGTTGTAGTTATTTTATAAGTAAAGGAAGGAAAAAAAAATCCATGATGCGCGACGGTTTGGTCTTAGGCGACGGTTTTTACCGGTTTTTCAAAAATCATCTAATTTAGGAATTGTAAAATTGCTAAATTACGTACTTGAGCAAGACTACCTTATTATCAAGGAATTTCAGATTTTGAAGAGGTATTCTTACCCTTAATAAATCTTTTTTTTACTTGGAGCCGACACCAAACAACTCATAATTACCACAATATTTTATTATTACTAACGAATTATTTATGCGTGTTTTCGTAAAACAGGTCATATGCGAAATTAAATGGAATAATAAATGGATAATTTGGTCTTTACTAAATTAAAATGTATGTTCTGAAAAATTATAGTAAATATGTTATTATTTACAATATTTTAATCACCATATTCAGTTATAAAAAAAATGGATTTTATAAACTTAAAGAGTTAGTAAACTTGCCTTAATTATGGTTAAGGTGGTTTTTTCTCTTAAGTGAGTTTTCTCAAGAACATGGATGGAACTTAGGGAAATGAAAATAAGTGGACTTAGAATAATAAGTAAAAGAATAAGAAGAGGAAAATCTATAAACAATAAGTCTTAATGAGAACCGTAACCCTAGATGTGAGGGTTGAAACCGATTTGGCTTGGTCGACTTAATATGGGCTGAGGGCGATCAAGCCGGGTTCCTTTCTTGGGGACTGGTTCGGTATAAAGCCAGTCTTGTTCTCTTGAAACGAATTGGTTTTGATTAGAACAAGTATCGGGGTCGAGTTAGACAGGTCGGTTCAACTAAGTCATGTAGACCGGTGGATTCCGGCTACCGAGAGAGATATTCCGGCTAACGGTACCCGTAATCGGTTTGAGTTGAGAACTCTTCTGATTCAGATATAGTACTTATGAATATAGTTTGAGGGGTAGATCCTCGAAGGCTTTGAATGATCATCCGTTTCTGACTGTCGATGCGGTCGACCCCCAATGGTGACGGGATCCTCACTGCTAATTTTAGTCAACGAGTAAGGCTGGGCCTTACACGATGTGACTTGTGCTTACTTAATTATGATTATATGTGGTGTGACTTGTGTGTGAATCTCCTTATGTGCTAATTTCCACCTACGTGACATCGGCCCCTAGGGTAGAAGTAATTGCCCGTGTGACACCCCCGAGCTGGGAACCTTAGGTTCTCACCCCCTTCTTCTTACACTATGCAGGATCTATTTTCTTCTTTCCCCTTATCCCTTCACGATGAGACCGATCTTTGCTGGTTCGAGCGTGCCGCAACCCCCTCGTGCATCTGCCTCCCCCACATCTTCTTCCTCTTCTGGTACTAGTGGCGGCGTTCCTCGTGAGTGTGGCCGTTCCCCGCGAGCCCCTATTCACGCCCCCGCTTATCCACCACCACCATCGTTATTGTAGCCTCTTCAGTCACTGTAGGACAATTCCCCTGTCTCCGCAACACGAGGCTAGCTAGCCATCGGAGGAGGATCTCCAGGAGCATGACGATACTCACACTTCTAGCGATACTAGCCACAGTAGTGTAGATGTTTCCTCAGTGGACGCCTCTCAGGGTTCTAACCGAGATAGCATTAGTTTTGATTCCAGTCCTTCCAGTCATTCTTCTTTCGGCAGTGGATCCTCAGGACGTCGGTCTGGTTCTACTGTTTCCTCTGTTAGTGTGTCTTTCGAGGGCCATTTGGTGATCCGGCACTTTGTTGGTACTTTTCCCCCTCCTATGCCTTAGTGTTAGTATAGGATCCTAGATGCAGTACTTCATTAACTATTAGAACAGTACGAGGGTTAAGATTGTCTAGTTGTACTGATTCGTACCTAGTTTAGGTTGCCTTTTCTGAGGTCAGGATCAGCATCCTAGGAACAGTCTAGTCGAGTTGTATTTTTCATATTATTCCAGCTTTTTTCTATTTAAGTGTAAGCATTTCATTTCCGATGTATTAAAGATTGTCAGTTCTAATGAAAAGTATTTCCAGTTTTCGTTCCTATCGTTACGTATGTGCCTCTTTATTTTATTGCCTTTACCTTTGTTTTGTGCTTTACTTCTGATTTAACGCGCTCTCACGTTTTCTGATCGCGACAAGCTTATGTTTTGTCCAATATTTTTTGTCTAGGCTTAGTGACAGCCTAACCGTAGGTATGATCATGACATACCAAAAGTTAGGATGTTACAGTTGGTATCAGAGTGGTTCATCCTTATAAAGCCTGGGGATGGACTGGCTATACTACGTTGCATATCTTTGTGTGTTAGTCATGTCTATAAGCATCTAATTGGTGCACTTGAACATGATAGTTTGTTAGTTGCATTATGAGCACTATTAACACTAGACCTGACGTATTAAGACTCATCATCTTGATGCAGATCATCCGGTGTTGATAGTTCCTCAAAAATGTCAGCTGGCGAACGCACCGAATTCATAATTTCCTTGAGTGATAAAGTTTTCAATGACTCTATGGCCCTCACGGAGTCTGTGACTCGAGAACCACGACCTGGAAATCATCACATTCTCCCTCTCGACATGCACTTTATGGCTACTAGGACGACCCAATCCTCTAGTAGGAATCCTCAACGACAAGGAATGGTATTTGCTCTGGACATACGCACAGTACCGCCGTCTGAGTCTCTTATCCAAGGAAAATGTTCTGTTCAAGGGATACAACAGTTAGTTCTGTATGATTCGAGATCCACTCATTATTTTATCTCCTATGACGCTGTACCTCGTGTCGGTTTGAGCCCTGATTTTCTTGATTATACACTCATTATCCATACCCTTGCCTCACAGAGTACCCTTACCCGACGAGTCTATAGGGGTGTTCCCATTAACATTAAGGGTAGGATGTTTGTGCATGACTTGATCTGTTTGCCTTTGAAGGGTCTAGATATCATTCTAGGACTTGATTGGTTATCTAGGAACCATGTATCCCTTGATTGTTTTCATAAAACTGCTCTGATAATGCCTGCTAGCCTACCAAACATACCTACGGTAACTTTAGAGTGTTACTTGAACACCGTAGAAGTAGCTAGTAGTAGTAGTAGTAGTAGTAGTAGTAGTAGTAGTAGTAGTAGTAGAGGGAAGGGTTTCATCTTTCTGTCAGCAAACTCTGTCAAACTAGAGCAGGATCTGGCACAGATCCCTGTGGCTAGAGAGTTTCCTGAGGTATTTCCCGATGATATACCTCAATTTCCCCCGTACGAGAAGTAGAGTTCGCTATAGATCTAGTACTAGGGGCTGGGCCCATATTAGTGGCACCTTACCGCATGTCGCCGTTAGAGCTGCGAGAGTTGAAAACTCCATTGGAGGAGCTCTTAGAGAAGGACTTCATCCGTTCCAGTGCTTCACCATGGCGAACATCGGTTCTGCTGGTAAAGAAGAATGATGGAAGCATGAGATTGTGTGTGGACTACCGGCAATTGAATAAGATTACCATCAAGAACAAGTACCCGCTACCTCGGATAGATGATTTAATGGACCAGCTGAGAGGAGCTGCGGTATTCTCTAAGATTGCCCTGAGATCTAGGTATCACCAAATCCGGGTTAAGGAATCGGATATTCCTAAGACCGCATTCCGTACAAGGTATGGCCATTATGAATACACGGTGATATCGTTTGGACTGACAAATGCTCCAGCTTTATTCATGGATTACATGAATAGGATTTTTAGCCCATATTTGGACAATTTCGTGGTAGTATTCATTGACGACATTCTGATATATTCCAAGACAAGAAGAGAACACGAAGAGCATTTGAGGATTGTCCTTGGGATATTAAAAGAGAAGCAATTGTATGCTAAATTGTCCAAGTGTGAGTTTTGGATGGAGGAAGTAAAGTTTTTGGGACATGTGGTCTCAAAAGACGGGATTGGAGTAGACCCCGCAAAGATCGAAGCTGTGAAAAATTGGGAGCCACCGAGAACAGTGACGGAGATCAAAAGTTTTCTTGGAATAGCCGGGTACTATCGGAGATTTATACGAGGGTTCTCTCAACTCGCTCTTTCGTTGACAAAGTTAACAAGGAAAGGAGAATCCTTCACATGGACCGAGGAATGTCAAAGAAGTTTCGACACTTTGAAAGGGAAAATTACTACCGCTCCAGTTTTGGTCCTACCCAATCCGAATGGCCCATTCAGTGTGTATTGCGATGCTTCACATCGGGGACTAGGCGGTGTACTGGTGCAAGAGCGGAACGTGGTGGCATATGCTTCTCGACAACTATGACTGCATGAGATGAGTTATCCAACCCATGACCTGGAATTGGCTGCAGTGGTGTTTGCCTTGAAGATTTGGAAACACCATTTGTATGGAGTACAATTCGAGGTGTTCTCCGATCATAAGAGCCTGAAATATATTTTCGAGCAAAAGGAGCTGAACACAAGGTAAAGGAGGTGGTTGGAACTCCTCAAGGATTACGATTTTCAGCTTAGCTATCATCCTGGAAAGGCTAATATGGTAGCTGATGCATTGAGCCGCAAGCACGTAAGTCTCTCATGGATGAGAATAAAGGAGGAAGAGTTAATAGCAAGTTTGGACGAGCTGAGATTGGATTTGAAAGAGGCGGAGGAAGGAGTTTGTTTGGCTCAGCTACAGATATCCTCTGATTTCAAGGTAGCCATACGGCAAGCTCAGGATAGTGAGACTCAGATGAGTCAATTGAAGGAGGGAATGGACAAAGAAAGGCAAAAGGAAATACAGCTAGACAAGGAAGGACTCTGGAGGTACCAAGGGCGGATTTGTATTCCAAATTTCGGAGATTTACGCCGACAAATTTTAAATGAAGGATATTAAGGTAGATTTTCAGTGCACCCAAGAAGCAACAAGATGTATAAAGATTTGAAAGGAATGTTCTGGTGGCCAAGAATGAAGAAAGAAGTGGAGTCGTATGTATCGAGATGTTTGGTATGTCAGAAGGAAAAGACTGAACATCAGAAGCCATCGGGAAATTCAACCCTTGGAAATCCCGCAATGGAAATGGGAGTCAATCGCCATGGATATGGTATGTGGACATCCGAAGATTGTATGCGGTCATGAAGCTATATGGGTCATAATTGCGACAGGCTGACTAAGTCTGCTCATTTTCTACCTATCCGCATGGATTACTCCATGGATAAGATGGCCTGAGTATATATAAGTGAGATAATTAGATTACATGGGGTACCGTCCAGTATTGTCTCGGACAGAGACCCCCGTTTCACTTCGCGGTTCTGGGAAGCACTCAACAAGGCTTTTGGTACTGAACTTCAACTAAGTACAGCGTACCACCCTCTGACGGATGGACAATCAAAGAGAACTATTCAAACCTTGGAGGACATGATGAGGGCGTGTGCTTTGGATCATAAGGGGACATGGGACAACGACTTGCCTCTAGTGGAATTCTCATACAACAATAGTCACCACACGAGTATCGGAATGGCCCCATATGAGGCTTTGTATGGCAGGAAGTGCCAATCGCCTCTATGATGGTACGAAGGGGAAGGATCTATAACAGTTGGACCAGAGATAATACAAGAAACTACGGAACAAATAAGGAGAATTAGAGATAAGATCATTACAGCTCAGAGTAGACAAAAGAGTTAGACTGATAGGAGAAGAAAGCCCTTAGAGTTCGAAGTAGGTGACCATGTATTCCTTAGGGTTACCCCAACCACGAGCGTAGGTCGTAGTACTAAGTCAAAGAAGCTAATCCCTAGATATGTAGGTCCCTTCGAAATCTTAAAGAGAATAGGTTCCCTTGCCTATCAACTAGCCCTACCGCTCGTTCTATCCAATATTCATGATGTCTTCCATGTGTCACAGATCCAGGAGAAACTAACTATGGCAGTCGCACCAACTCAGATCGTAGATCGGAGCACAAAGAAGCTGAGAGGAAACGAAGTGCCACTAGTCAAGGTCCTGTGGAGTAGGAACGGGGTGGAAGATTGCACCTGGGAGTTGGAATCATCTATGCGTGAGAATTTCCCCAATCTCTTCGCCTAGCGAATTTTGAGGGCAAAATTCTTATAAGGATGGTAGAATGTAAGAACCTGTTTCTCTCAGACACACTTTTAGCGACGGTTTCGGACGAACGTTTTTTATTCGAAAACTCGTATGCTTGATTTGTTGAATGATTGTGTGGTTGATGAGATTATGAGTCTATGATAGTATTGTTGTAGTTATTTTATAAGTAAAGGACCGAAAAAAAAATCCATGATGCGCGACAGTTTGGTCTTAGGCGACGATTTTTACCGGTTTTTCAAATATCGCGTAATTTAGGAATCGTAAAATTTCTACATTACGTACTTGAGCAAGACTACCTTATTATCAAGGAATTTCATATTTTGAAGAGGTATTCTTACCCTTAGTAAATCTTGTTTTTTTACATGGAGCCCACACCAAACAACTCATAATTACCACAATATTTTATTATTACTTTTCTTACACACCCTTTCTTACTATTGGTTGCATCGCCTCTAACAATGCAAGGCCAATGCCTTCACTTCTCTCTCCCACCACCGAGGCTCTCTCTCTTTCTCTCCATTATGTTATTTTGTTATACTATCCCAATTCATTTACCACTTCATAACAAAATCACTAATCCAAAAACTTACAAAAATTCTCTCAACTCTCCCTTCACTACTCGAGCTCCCTCTCTCTCTCTCTCTCTCTTTAACCCATCCCACTTCAGATTTTACATCATAAAAACACCTTTTTTATCTTCTCTCACTTCATATTTTAGATCAAACACCCTTATTTTACAAGAACAAAACAAGAACACCAAGAACACCACTCCCCCTTTTTGGACCCAACACCACCATCCACCACCGTGCATGTCACCATCTCGGCATCCTCATCACAAATCCAAGCTTTGTTTCCTCACCCTCTATCACTTCTTCAAGTCTTCGAAGAGGTGAGTGCATACATAAAGCCATGGTTGATAATCTCTTCCTCATTCTTTGAGAAACTAATGCATCTTCAATTTCAATGGTCTAGTTTTCCTTTCTTTCTCTTGGCCGAACCTACATCATCTCCATATCCAAAAAATATTTGAGTTTCTTCAAGGTAATAAGCTTCTCTTAGTTTTTCCTCATCATATTCAAAAGTAATAAGGAAAGCTTGGCTCAAGTTTTGTTGTGTTTTATATATATATATATATATATATATATATATATATATATATATATATATATATATATA
>JASCZI010151519.1:6505-30075 GCA_036250425.1 Stylosanthes scabra | reverse complement strand
TGCTGTTGGTTGCCCATGAACCGAGCTCTGTGAACACTGCACCTGGACCCCACATTAGAGGAAATACATTGAGGGCATACTCCATTGGGGACAAGGAAGTTGATCTCTTACTTCCTGGTACTGCAAGGTATCTTCTTTGAATTAGTTTTTCTTGTGCTCTACACTATTTTTTACTTTCCCATTTCAGCATTCATTCACCGAGAAATATACCAGTATTTTATATAATTGCTTTGATCATAGAAGCATATAAAAATTATGAATTTTATAGTTCCGTTTATATTTATATCTTAGCAAAAGAGATATTTGCAATTTTGCAGTGATGTGTGGATGCCACCAAAAAGCATAAAGAAAGTGACCAAAATCAACACACAGATTTAGAGGGATTAAAATCAAAATAACCTATATTAGTAGTGATTAAAAACATATTTAAACCTTTGCATATGCCATATTCATGTATCATAACTTCAAAAAGTCTACGTTTCTCTGCGTTTATGTCCATGTGAATGTGTGTGCTTAACTGATACCATAAACATTATACTCAGAATGAAAGCTGTGATGTCAATTCTAAGTAAAAATGTATTTGCTTCTTGTGTTGGATTAATCAGGCTGAGAGTGCAACTAGGAGTAAACATGCCAGCTCAAGCAACGCGCAAGGTTCAGGAGGATAAGGTGGAGGAATCAGAAATTGAGCTTTTTGAGGTCTATGATGTGGTGCTGTACATGGGAGTAATTGATATATTGCAGGAATACAATGCCAGAAAGAAAATTGAACATAATATTAAGTCACTGCAATTTGATCCCATGACCATATCAGTAATAGAACCCAAGCTATACGCTGAGCGTTTCATCAATTTCTTGGATAAAAAAGTATTCCCAGAGACTCCCTAATATATATTGCTTTTTTATTAAATCCATGTTTGTAATTTTTTTTTTTTTTTTTTTGATATGTGATTCGTATCTTTGTAATTAATTGTTCCAAGTCAAAAGCATTTTATATTATCTGATGTTCTTTGTTACTTTTTGCATGATACTTCAATTCTTTGCCTAAAATCCTAAACCTTTGAATAAGATATAGGAAGTTATGAATATAGCTGAATGTTTCATTATGAATTTTGGTGCAATTATAGTTTCCCACTTTTCCAAACCAACAATATTAAAGAATGAAAGCATTAAAAACAATGATGATGGATAAAAGAGAACTATTATTTTGAAGCGGGTCAAACATCAAAACTTGCTGTAATAAGAGTTGGAAGAACCAGATGAACCTTTCCAATTTCCATGCAGTGGTTGAATTCATTTCACAGCCTAATATTGTGTCATCATCTCAAGCTCTTCTTCAAAGTATCGAAGCTCATCCATGGCACTTTCCAGGACACATTCATGGTAGTCCTCATGATCATAATCATGTTGTGTGACAGTTGTTCCCCTTGCTTCTTTTTCTTCTTGCACTTCTTTATTCTCTTGCTCAATAAGTTTCACACCTGCCCATGCCCTGTATGATTCAATCTCAAATAGCCTCAGGTGGTCTTCACTTGTGGAGGTATCAGAGCTTCTGTCTTCTTGTAATGCTTGGTTTGAGAGAAAGGTGAACTGGGAAATGAGGGCTTCCATTTTTGTGAATGTAATAAGCAACTCTAAGGTTGAATTCACTGACAGGGTAAGTAATTATATCATATATATAGATATCATTATAAAGGATGGGTACTATAGACTTTTTATAATGTCAAGAATTCACCAAGAGGGTCACATGGTTCCAAATCCATATTGGACCAACTCTTATGAGTAAAAGCTCTAATGGGATAGCAAATTTAGTAAGATAGAATGATTAAATCTAGTTATTAGCTATCACTTTTCTCAGTTAGATGTTGAAGAAAAGGTTAGATAAAGGAGCAAATTGACATGGAAATCCAGCTCTTTTGCACTTGTAGCAAAAGTTGTCACCTTTCTTGGGTTTATAGGATCACAAATATTATCCTTAAATGGAAGATAGAGTAAATCTAAATAAAGCTTATATTCAATGTATGTTTTTTTTAATACAAAAGACTTAATATTTTGATGTGGTCTGTGGAGAGGGATTAGAATGGAGCCGTTATGCATGGTGCAGACTAAAAGTATGTTTTTTTTTTATTTCCCCTTATCAAACTCATTTGTGAAATGTTAGTCACTGTCTAATAGAAGTTTAGGGTGGGACCCCAGGTTTGAAATTTTAATATTGTTACGTTATTCTCAAATGGATGGATGCAGACAGTTTGAAAATGTTAAGGTGAAACAGAATCACACGTGGGAGAAATATTTTAGTTGTTAATTTTAATTTTAAAATTAATTAATATATATACCTAAAATGTTTTCACCATGGGAGGTGACCCTTATGGTGTCTCTTCTGGGCCTAGACAGAATAGCTGGGTATACAGCATGAGATTTGAATGCAATTTCACTGTAAAATTTGAGCCCAAGAAGGCAAGAACCCTTGTTGAAGAAATTATTATTTGATAAAGGATTTATTTATGCATTTAATATTTTCCCCTTTTTCATATTTGGAATTCCATTTTATCTGGTCAATCAAATAGACCAAATACAAGACAATTGACCAACAATTATTTTCACAATGAAAAATATAAAAAGAATAAATGAGAAATTATTTATCCTTATTGAATAAATAAATCAGGAAGAAGAAAGAAAAGTGAAATTAAAGCGCCTAGCTGAGACTGAAAGGCAGCACCATAAGCAGAGAGAGATCGGAGTTGAACCCTAATTTCAGGGGCAATGGGGAAGATGATGCTGTTGCTCTCCACGCTGGGCATCTCCCTCTGCTTGTTCTCCATAATACCTTCCGCTCTCGGAATCTGGCTCACCTTGCCGTCTTCTGGCACCAAATGCGTCTCCGAAGAAATCCAAAGCAACGTCGTCGTTTTGGCCGATTACGTCGTCATTCCCGATGGCTCTTCCGTTCACCCCACCATTGGTGCTAAGGTACCTCTCTCTCTCTCTCTTCAATTTCCAGATCAGTTAGGGCACCAAACTTTTTTTTCCCTTTCGAACGTGATAATTCATAATTGGTGCTGCCGATTTGCTTCTCTTGGATTGGGGTTTGGGGGAAATTCATATTCATGTTTCGCATTTGGTTGTTTTTTCCCCCCTGAAGCATTATGCATGTTATAATATCCGTAGTTTTAATAAGCGTATATCTTGAATATGGCTATCATCACGCTGTGTGAGTTTCGTACAGTTATGAAGTTAATGTTCTTTTTTATTTGCTTGAATAGTGAATACTACTCCAAATTTGTTGTTATATCATGTATGGTTAGTTCTGCAGCTGGAGACACTTAAGCTTAATCAGTATGTTAATCATACCCTCAAATCTGCCCCCCTTTTTTCATTCCTCCTGTTTAGTCCATTCAGAATTCTCAGGTCATGAGATTACATAATATAATCGAAGATGGCAGAACTAGAGTCGGCAATGCCTTAGCTACTTTGACTGTGGAATAGTTGTATGATAACTTCAATAAAAGTGCCTCTAGTCCTTATCGAAATGGGATTATGATTGTGAAAATCTTGCACTTCTAATAGATTAATTTCTGCTGATAATGCTAAACTCGCATCATCATCTTGATAATACAGCATTTTTTCTTTTGGGGTTTTCAATTGATGGAGTTTTGTGATAATTGTCTTACTTACAGTTCATAATGCTAGAAAATTGTTAGTGTTACAGGATGAGTGCTATCACAATATAACTGTTAATTTGGTGCTTGGATGACTATCTTTTCACATCAGCTTGTTAAATAGATTTATTACCCTATCTCTTGGTTTTTAATAGTATATGTTATGTTATGTTATGTTTTAGGTGACATCACCATATGGAAACAATCTATATTACAAGGAGAATGCAACACATGGTAATTTTGCGTTTACAACTCAAGAAACTGGGAACTACCTTGCATGTTTCTGGGTTGATCCCTATTATCTAGGAGGTAAAGAGATCAGTGTGAGTCTTGATTGGAAAACAGGAATTGCAGCCAAGGATTGGGACTCAGTTGCCAGAAAAGAGAAGATTGAGGTAAATATCCACTTGAAAATGGTTTCTAGCTGCATCCTAGGTTTCTTATTTTCCTTGAATTGATTTTCACTATAAGGGGAAATCTTTTAGTAATTATAAGGAAGATATATTTATTTTTATTTCTCCTTTCTACTGATTGTTTCCCCTGTACATCGACTGTGTAGGGAGTTGAACTTGAGCTGAGAAAGCTAGAAGGAGCCGTAGAGGCCATCCATGAGAATTTGCTTTATTTGAAGGGCAGGTAACCTGATTATGTCAACATGACAACATCTTCTTCCCCCAAAATTGCTTTTATTTTATTTTTTCCTGCAAAATATCGAAAACTTTTGTTCTTATTTTGTTTCTTTTTCTTTCGTTTTTTTTTTTAATTATCTACTCAGAGAAGCAGAGATGAGGGTTGTGAGTGAAAGAACGAACGCCAGGGTGGCATGGTTTAGTATAATGTCCTTGGGCATCTGCATTGGAGTTTCGGGTTTGCAATTGTGGCATTTGAAGAGATTCTTCCAGAAGAAGAAGCTAATCTAAACTGTGCTAGTGTTAGATTAATTTCATTAGTGAAACCAAGAAAGGTATAATAATATATAAACATTTTCATCAAGTATACTCACAAGTTGTAGCTGGAAAGATTTTGTTAACGTATATAGAGTTTCCAGATCTTATACACACAAATTCCTTTCTTTAATTTAATTTCAAAAGTAATGCTTTATAATATATGAATATATATAGTTATATACTGGATTATGTTACAAGTATGGTTTATGAGAAGTGTTGTTGGACAGAAGGGAAATAACACAGCACAAACCCTTAGGGGGGCAGAGGAGAGCATGACATTAGTTGTAGACCTTATTCCTATGATGCTAGCCTTGTATATGGATTCAATTTGCCTATAGCAGTTTAACTAAAACCTGTTAATGGTACTGGAAATTGCTGTGAGGCAGAGTTGGCTGGCATTAAAGGCAGGGCAAGAGCATATTGTTTTATTTTTTAATTTTTTTGGTATTAAGACTAGTCAAGAGCATTTTTTTATGGGGTGTAGTTTAAGAGCATATTGCATGGAGGTTATTTTGAGCATTCCAACATCTTCGGCCCATAACTATCCAATAATCTTAAAATTCTAAAATAAATGATGATTCAGCCACCATATAATATTGCTAAAGCGTATTCCATTAAGCCCATGAAATGATTGCGAGTTATGGAGTTCTTAAAGTGCTTTTGTTTCATTAAACCCATGAAATAATAATGTATGAGACTCGTTTATGCCTTAAATTAATTAGTATCAAACCAAAAAACAAAAGGCTTATGATTCACGTGAATGAAGATGTTTTGCACTCCATAAAAGGCGTCATGATTATCTTTGCCATAAAATATAATTAATTATTCTATTTAAAAGATGATTTCTTTTGTCAAGACTCTAGAGTATAAATTGTTTGTTCGAACTTAGAAGAATAAATATCCAAGTTCGAAGGGGTGATGAACAGTGATCAGTTGACAAAGTAATAACTACAAACTGAGTGGGAAACATGGCCAGCACATTTTGCATCCTCCTTATGAAGCAAGTCAGAAACCACAATGAAATCACAAGCACAATGAAACCACAGTACCACTACTACTACTACAAGTCTACAACTGCAGTATTATGTATATGGTATATATCTGTGACCAATTAAGTGCAAGATTATAAGTTTCACATACAGTGTGTTGAACAGGATAGTGGATTTCTATCATAAAATTGCATGCTTCTGTCATAAAGAAAATTATTTTTTAACACTTATATATATTGAATAAATACTCATTTTATTGTTTACAGTTAATTATTGTTTTGTGAAATTGATTATTTTGTTTTATCTTTTACCACTAAATTATAGAAGAATACTAGAGGACAACACTTCAAGTGTAAAAAAAAAAGTTGACTAGTACTAATTCAAATATAAGGCAAAAATGAAAAAAAAAATCAGTCACTTAAAATTTCTCTAAATTAATTTATGTACCGGTAGAAATAATTAACTTAACCCGTTAATTTATATCTATACTATATAGAATAAATATATGAGAAGGGTTGGCGTACAAGTCCCTTTTCCAAACATCTTTTGTTATATATAATTCATTATTTTTTTTTTTTACTATTTTCAATATTTGAAAAGCTATAAGCTAGTTACCCTTTCAACTAATTCCATTTTTATTACTTTTATATATACACCCCTGTTAATACACTAATAGTATAAATAAGGCAACTTCTAGTGGCTCCTCTCTCTCTCTTTATATATATAAAGCAAGCAAGAGGCAGTGAGTATACTAGTGAGTAGTGAGATGTGTTGAAACATGAAAAGGAAGGAAGAGAAATGAGATGGTGCAACAACCACAAAGAATGCACTATTGCATGCACGCTTAGGCTTATATAGCATAGCATGTTACCACTCCCTTCTTTCTCTCTACAAAACAAATTAAAAGCCGCTCTTTATGTCCAAAACCATCATTGGATTTTTCTGTGGTGAGAGGGGATCCAACTTATTTCTTCAACACTTCTACATACCTTTACCATTATTCATCACAAACCCTACTATCTAGTACTCATTTCCATATCTGCCCTCTCAAAAACTAAGCTTTCTTCATTCCTTGTGATGCCGTTTCCAATAGTCTTCTTCTTGCTCTTCTCAGTTTGGTGCTCTCTAGGGTTTGTCAGAGGCATTGTTCCATAGCCATTTTGGCATTCTGTCCACCTCCGATCCGATCCGAACATATCCCTAAATTAATTTGGAGGAGGTGGCCAGTAGGCCAAACGGGTTCTGTGAATATGTATTTGACAAACCCCCTCTTAGAGGGCAAGCTTTAAGGGTTTCTTCTTTGTTTCTTATACTTCTTCTTCTCTTTGAATAGATTTTACTGTTTTCTTCTAATCTATCATCAATATATATCTGAATCTAACATATATTACCTGTGTTATCATTTAGTACTTTTTTGCAGAAAATACTACTCGATTTGATACTTGAAGATCAGAAAATCCTATAAGGATATATGGTGATTATGAAAGGTATATATGCACTTAGTATACTGTTCTACAATCTTTCAGTAAGTAACTAAACAACGATCTTAGTCCATAATTCTTAATAACTTTGAATTTTGAAACGTAACTTGTTGATTATATATATATTATTTCCGATAAATTAAAAGTCAACCATCCAGCAGCCACCACACAACAGTTGAACCTGATCAGATCAATGGCATTGTCAAAAAGGTTAATTTCTTTATTTTGTATTTTTCTGAGTGTGCTTGTCTTGCATTGGATATATGGCTTTGCAAAGTATGATAGCGAAGTCACAACTTTTTACATGTTTAAACTCTATTAAAAGCATGATAGATGATGATGATGGAGGATCCACTTGTTTGAATTCAATTGGCCCCTTGCTACATTATTAGCAGCATTGGATTCCTAGAAGCATTATTAGAGGGCAATTTAGACCTAATTAGCAAATGCTAGCTATATTTGAGGTCACAATTATAATCATCATGATCCATGACTCATGAGTATTAGTTTCATGCCCTAACAACAACAACTCATCATGCCAACACCCACTAGCTACTAGCTACCACCAATTCTATGCAAATATGGGAGGGAATCTCTTAGTGCCCTTTCATTGCTGACACACACACGTATATCCTCTTACTACTGTTGCAGGCTTTCAAAGCATACAAATGATGTACGGTAGTAATTAATTCATTTCTCTGAAAATACAAAAGATAACTGACTTAGCGAGTGAACAAACATCTTGCATTGACGCAGAGTTTTAAAAAACATATGCAGGATAGCTAGTCTAATAATTATGTGCTAAAATTCAATCACCAAATTAACTACAAGTATAAAATACATATTAAAATATAAAATATACATTAAAAATGACTTAAACAATAAATAAATAAATAAATAAATATATATATATATATAAATACGTGATCGATTTAATGAGTGAATTTTAGTATACATATAATATTTTTGAATAATTATAGTCTTGGACTCGTAAACTTGAGGTGACAAGGATTTCTAAGAATATATATATAGCTCAGCTAAATATAATATGATATTATAATGCAATTCAGTTCAATCAATTAAGCTAAACTATTAGCTAGGAGTTGTTCCTATGAAATGATTTTCCATACCTCTTTTAATTTATTTAATTTTGTGCTAGATCGATATACACATATCTATGTATGTGTGTCGTCATCATCAAGCCTGAGATTCCTTAATTATATTCACAAGTGTAGCTAGCTAGAATGATTACTTGATCATGATTATGTAATTTGCCAATTATTTGTCCTAAATCTTGGTCCCCACTTTGGTCGGGTTCATCAATTTAGTGTTGTGTGTATAAATATGTACAGTAGCAAATTAAGTGATGATAGTCAAAGTCTAGATTCTCGTGATCTTAACAAGAGTCATGAATAAATGGATCTGTAATTTGATTTGTTAAGCTCGTACTTAATTAACTTATACAATTTATATGACAAATTAAATTATATATCTTAATCATCATTGACACAGCAAGACTATGGCAGTGAGCATGGAAATTAATATATAGCCCTGAATGGAGCAGCAGGAAATTATGATGTTTTTCAAAAATATAGTCATAGATTATATTCAAATATAAGTTTCGTGATTACATCTTTTTTCTTTTATCCTTCCTATCATTTGTCTTCGTTATATTTGAATGAGTTCTTAATTATATGTCATGTTTTTAATGCTTGTAGTGTGGTGGATCGGAGTAGCACAAACTTTGGCCTGTATTCTCCAATCTCCATTGCTTTTGTTGGAAATACATGAATAATTACCAAAAAATAAAAAATAAAAAAAGGCTTATAAAATTGAATCATTATTTAGTCAAATATTCATAATTTGTGTTAATTTGCAATGCAAGTTTTGAATTTTTACTATAATAACAATAGAATATACCATTGAATGAGATAACTTACTTAATAAGTGTAGTAAATGATGCTCATACAACTTTGATGTTGAAATATTGCAGGAGGTAAGCGAAGGTTAGTACAAATGGGAATACATTCTGTATTCTGTGTAATTAGTTATTGAAATTATCATAAATAAATATTTTTTTTAAAAAAATCTATTTTAGATTGAGAACTAATTTGTTGGGTTTAAACTTTTTTTAAGGGTGACTGTTATATACATAAGAATGGGTTCAAGTTTATCACGTTTATATTATAAAAAAAAATTTCTTAACGCTTATTTAAATAAACTGATTAATAAATCAATTTAAATTTATTAAAATAAATAAAAATTAGATTTTCTTTTGGTTATTAAAAAAATATTTATTCAATATAACGGTTATGAAAAAAAAAAGGTTTTTTTTTGGTATTGACAGAGAATAAATTATAACGAGAGAGAAGGAGACTAAACAATATAATTTCAGGCGCTGAAGTGTTTTCCTTTGGGCCAACTAACTAGGGTGCCTAAAAAAATTGATTATACTAAACTGAATTGACACTGAACTGAAATTATTTAAAAAAATTGATTTTTCAAGTAAAATAATCAAACTGATACTACAGTTTTTTATAAAAATCAGTTTATTTAAAACCTGTTTTTTATAGTTCAGTTTGGTTTAAAATAAAAAAAACAGAATCTCAATTTAAATGATTTATTATTATTTTTATCAAAAGTGGCTATTTTTTTTTTTTGATGAAAAATATAACTTGTCTAGTAGCATAATTCAAATAATGGATTCAGTAAATAGATACCGTATCACTTTAAAAGAATGCCAATTAAAATATGTCATTTGAATAATTCATTAAATGCAGATTTAATGTTATTATTTTAATGTTATAGTATATGTTTGGATTGAGGTTTGTCAAACTGAATTTTGAATAAACTGTATTTTACAGAACTAATTTTGGATAGAAGTGAGTTTGTGCCAACATGATTTATGTTTGATAACCTTATGCCAAAATCGAAAGATAATTACTATAAATGACATGACATTAAATTATAAGGTTACCTTTTCAAGAATGTTTATTTTTTTAATATATTTTTTATTTTATTTTCTTTCAATATGCTATAATTTTTCATTATTATTATTTATGGTTGTTTTTTTTAATTTGCTCAATATCAATAAATCATATTATAAAAAAGATAATAATAATAAATATAATACACAAAAATCACAATTATAAAAATATACAATACCTAATAAAAAAAATTTTCAATCCAATAAGTCAAAATTTTAATATTCAACTCATTTTTCAATTTTAACTTCTATCTACGTTGTAAACTTTTTTTCTTAAACAATCAAACTCTCCAATATTTTAAAAATTGGAAGAAAAAGAAAGAGGAAGGGAAAGAGAAAGAGAGAGGGGACGATGAGAGAAAATGATTTTTTACATGATAAAAATTGATTTTATATGATAAAATTGGTTTTATATATGAAAAATTAGTTTAAACTTAAAAATTAGTTTAAACTTGTGCATTATATTATAAATTGATTTTAAACTAGTTTGTTGTTTGAAAAAATAGTTTGGTTTAGTTTTCAAACCATTTAAAACAATTTGGTTCAGTTTAATTCAGTTTATCCAATAACTACACCACCCACACCCTTATAACTAACAGTGTTGAAGACTTCAAGGTCCAACCATTTGCATTCCCGTTCACCAAAAAAAATAAAACATTTGCATCCCCTTAAGGTGCGTTTGAGAAAAAAATTTAGACTGCAACACTAAAACTGAGAAACTGAGACTATAAGACTGAGACTAAATTAAATTTATATTTTGTGTTTGGTTTAAAATTACTAAGAGATAAATACTAAAAAGTAAAGATTGAATTAAGTTAATGAAAAAAAAATAAAAATTAATATTAAAAATTTTAATATTATATGAGGATATTTAAATAAAAATAAATTATTAAAATTTCAGTCTCAATTCTTAATTTTACAGTTTCTCTTAACTGAAATTTTAATTTCAATTTCTGTAATCTCAATCTCCCGATCTCAGTTTTAGTCTCAATTACCCGACGCACCCAATGTGTATACGGCTGATTCGTAAATCGTAATCAACACGTAAGAGTAGTATCACCTTACCGTTATTGCACTGCCTTTTCCCACTCTCATATTTTGATTAACGGCTTAGGAAGATGTTGGTCGCATTAACAATTAACATTACTCATTAGCATTGCTTATTTGCTTTTACCTTTAATCTTTTATAGCCAAATTAAGTAATGGGGTAGTTGAATATAAAATAATACGAAATATTAAATTTAATTAAGTTATTTATTTTATATTAAACAAAATGATTAAAGTTAGTTGCATCTTTTTCTTTTTGCCACATCCATTAATAATGAAGATTGAATATAAATATAATAGTTAAGACGTAAATATTAATAATTTAATCAAATATTTCAAATAAATTATTTTAATTAATTATTATATTGTATAAAGATATTTTTACGTGAATAATAGCTTAAATAAAGATTAAAAGAATGATTTGATTTTTAATTATTTCTACGAGTCAAATTAACAAGAATTCAATTAATAATCATTATAAAAAAATTATCTAAAATTATATTTAACTTTTATTACAATTTTATTATTAATAAATAAAAATATTGATAACTAATAAAAAAAATTAATAATCAGTCAACTTTGTATTTTATTAGAAATAGAATATTTAAAATTAATAATGTTAGGTAATCAACAAAAATCCAGCCAACATCATTCAACAACTTAAATTGAATATGTTATTTTTGTAGGTTTTGAATGTTTTATTTTTAACTTAAATTAAATATTCTATTTCATTAAGTTTCAGATGTTTTATTTCTAAAAAAAAATTATAAATGCTCTACTAATTTTTATTTTGGACTTTCTATAAATAATAATTACAAATATTTTATTTTTATTGATTAGAAAAATATTAATTACTTATAATTTTTTTAAAAAAAGATTGTATTTAGTCGCTGCTCTACTGTATGGAAAGGATGAGATGATGACGATTTGAATGGATGGTAAATAAAGAAACATAACAGAGACATTTATTATTACTAAATTAGATCCATATATAGTATAGATCAGTCAACCATATTACATACCATGATCTTCACACCTTCACCTCGTGGCTAGTGGCTACATACTTTTGACTGAATAGTAGTGACCAACTTAATTACTATAAACTAAACACGACTTACTGCAGGTGCAGTGTATGTAAGTAATATTAAAGCACAGAACAGAGTGCAAAGATCAGATCGCTCATCAGGCGGCGTTGATGGCAATTTTCATGCCGGACTCACAGTGTCCCACAAAGTTGCAGATGAAGTAATTCTGTCCCCTAACAAGTCTGATCTGATCCTTCCCTGATCTATACACTTTGGCTCCTCTTGCTGTCTTGCAGCTATCATACCCTGCCTTGTTCACTGCCACCACATTGTGTGCTCCTGGGTTGTAATTGAACACTACACATACACATACACCCACAAATTTAGTTCAAGTGTTTCACACGGTGTTATAATATTAGATGACATTTTATATAAAATTATTTATTAAAAAGTTTTAGATAATTTGACATAATTAAATTATAATCTAATAACTTGAAGTGTCAACTTTTGATAAATTAACTAAAGTGCCCTTATATTAAGTAATTCAAGTAGACATGTTAACTCATCTACTCACCAAGTGTGTCTCCAGCTCTAAAGCGCTTTCCTCTAGGCCAGCCAACGGTGTTGAAGGTCCAACCAGCTGCACCTCCAACGGTGTATGTGGCGGCATCAGCCATCTCCACCACCATGAAGCACAACACAAGTGCCACCATCATTGCACTGCCTCTTCCCACTGCACCCATGGTATTGATAACTCCCAAACGTTTTATTAGAGAATACTATATATGAATGCCAAAGGTTTTAGTGTGCATTTTGGAACGAACAATCATGTAAGGTTTTATAAGTGAGGATTGAGGACTCTGTCTTCGGCTTAGTGGGTAGGTGGTGAAAGGGGAACAATATTGAATACCAAATAATTAATTAAGAAAAAGAATTAAGTGACAACAATTTTAATGGAAAATTTTCTATTATAAAATAAATAAAAATATTATTTCCAAAAAAAAAATTACACGACAATATTTATCACTGTCCAATTTTTTTTTGCTGCAGGTGATCTCAGTTCGCCGAAGGCGAACTGCAGTCATGGGCACAGTTCGCCTAGACACTAGGCGAACTGCGACCATTCTCATGCAGCAGAGTACGGCATGTCAGAGTGGTCACAGTTCGCCCAATGTCTAGACGAACTGTGACCAACTTTCACCTATAAATAGAGCACACGAAAGTCAGTAACCACAACACATTCATACTACTTCTTCATCTCTCTTTCCTTTCTTTTAAGCTTTCCTTTGTTTTTACTTTGCCTTTTTTTTTTTTATTCTATTTAGTTATTAGATTTATATGTATTATGCAAATTCTGAGTACTCTAATATTACTTAATTAACATACACATAAATAAATAAATAGATATATAGATTACTGAATAAATAAATAACATTAATTACCTAACATATAAATAAATAAATGAATAAATAAATAAATATGCAAATTAACATTATTTAACTAAGATACAAATAAAGAAATAAATACATAAATCAATGAATAAATAAATAACATTAATTACCTAACATATAAATAAATAAATGACTAAATAAACAAATATGCAAGTTCTAAGTACCCTAACATTATTTAACTAACATATAC
The DNA here is from genome assembly GCA_036250425.1 of Stylosanthes scabra. NCBI lineage: Eukaryota > Viridiplantae > Streptophyta > Magnoliopsida > Fabales > Fabaceae > Stylosanthes > Stylosanthes scabra. The sequence goes on along the minus strand of JASCZI010151519.1, from coordinate 16,300 downwards.
ATAAATAAATAACTAATTAAATAAAAAATAAATAAATAAAAAACTTAAATTCTATACACCCTAATATTAATTAACTAATCTATAGATAAATAATTAACTAAACAAATAAATTATTAAATAAATAACTATCTCAATAAATAATTAACCTATAAATAAATATCTAATTAAATTCCTACATAAATAAATAAACAAATAAACAAAATAAATAAACTGGGTTAGGCGAACTGCGCCCATGTAGGCGAACTGTGACCAACTGTCAATAACAAAAAACGGATCCTTGTAATTAATGTTATTTTATTTTTCTTTTGGAATTAATCAATTTAATTATTTTATAATGGAAAAATTTCCCAATTTTAATTTATATATTGACAAATATTTTTAGTAAATAACCCAATACTTTAATACTATATTTTTAATTAATATTTTTAAATATTATTGACTAAAATAATAAGTTATATTAAATTTTATAACACTGATGATAAATTAAATCAGATGAAAATAAGGGGAGATAATTTAATAAAAGGTGGAATTCAAAGAAAATGATAGTAATTCCAGGCCCCTATCCGTTCAGTTTTTTTTAATTGATTAACACGCGGAGTATAAAATTTGGTCTTTGAGAAAATGTTTATTCTATTAGTGGTTTAGATATGGAAAATTATTAGCTGATCCATATGCAAATGAAAATTCTTACATTTATGTGTTATTTAAATGAAAAATCTTTAATAAGTATTTATAATAAAATTATTTTAGAGTATATGAGATGAATTGGTTGAAGAAAATAAGACCTTTTTATTTGCTCTCAGAATACTTAATAATATTGGAACTATATCATTAATTACATAATGATTTAGTATTTTTTAAAGAAAATGATTTTTACGTACCTTAATATCAATTTAATTAATGACATAGATATTAGATACTAAATAGAATTAGACTTTAGAGAACGGTGGTTGAAATAACATTATTGCCCTCTGTCTCCCTATCTACAAGCTAGACAATGTGAGCAAGAGACACATGGTATGGCCAGATTATAGAGTCAATGCTCTGAATCAAGTCAACTAATAACAGATAGAATGCATGCAGATGCAGGCCCTCATTAAGGGGCAGAAAATCTGGAATTCTTGTAACACATTCAGTATGCAATACTTTCTTTGGTATTATACACATTCAATGTTCTATTTTCTTAGTATGTGCTGGTGGCAATTCCCTGTGCAATTATTAACCTCACATCACATTTTTACTTCCATTGAAAACAAAGATTCTTTATGCTAAAAAATACAAATCTTCTCCGTTTTGAGATCTACAAAATTTTAGTATATTGGTCTAAGTTAGTAAACCATTACTGCAAAGTTAGTTTGTTTAAAGTCATGTCATGAAATTTTGAGTAGTGCCTAACCCATTAATTTCCCAACATACAAATATAAATACCAATTATTATTTATTAAGTGATTTGTGTGCTAAGTGCTAACCACCCACCATGCCTCTCTTCACGCCCATCCCTTTTCCCACTCCTCAATTTTATACGTTTAAGTTGGTGTTTTATTTTCAAGGATTTTAGCTAATAGTTTGTGCTTTAAAAATACATGCTAAGATTACAATATAATAACTTGACTCTTTTGAGTATTTCATATCTTTTAACATTTAAATTTAAATTTGATTTCCCTTAAATAAATATCAATATAAATGTGCAAGTAGTTATATTACTATTGTTTTTTATTGTGCTTGGAAAAGTCCTACATACATTGAATAAGGATCATCACCAGTTCAACACCAATATCTATAGAATATAGTCCACAATCTCGGCTGAATTTAAGTATGGATATTTACAAAGTTTAGATATTTCACGAAATTAATATCATATGCAGTAGTGTCGTTCACATTAACGATAAGATACCTATTCATTTAAAGATGTTTACGTGAAATAGATAATAAAAATTGTTAATACATATTATATTAAATAATTTAGTTAAACGAATCGGGAAATTGATATCTAAAATATTAACACTTATAATATTAAATAATTTGGTTAAAAGAGTATATATTACATCATTAATTATTTGTGTGTTTATTTAAAGGTGATAACGATGTTGTCTAAAATTTGATATCTAATTATTTAAAATTAAAAAATAATATTTAATTTAAATCATATAGAAGTAAAGAAGTTTTAAATATTTAATGTTTATTATATAACAAATTTGAAAAATTTAACACAAAGTAATAAAAAATTGAAAATTGGCTTTATAATAGTAACCTATTCAATAATCAAAATTTATGTTTTAAATTTGTTGGTCGCTAAATCGATAACTATTCTAAAACTTTCTTGAAACGATTTTGTTATGCTTTGGCATAAGATATCTCCTATCATGAAGAGGTATAATGGAAAAGAGAATGAAAATTTATCACATAAAATATTTTTATTTTCTTTTTATTTTATTCAAAATAAAATTAAAAATTATGTGATAATCTCCATCCCTTCATAGAAGAACCTCCTCATCTTAAAATTCACCTTGGCATAACCAGGAGATGAGGATGAGACATGTCCCAAAAAAAATAAAGAGGATGAGGAGTTTTCGAGTGGGCTTTATAATTCAATACCAAAAATAAATAAAAAAATTTGAGGTTTATAATTTTTGTAGGTTTCATGCGGAACCAGCTGATGATGAATAAATTTTTTTATACTTAGGAATAAGATTGGCCACTCTTTTCATTATGAAAGCCCTGAAAAAAGGATAGAAGCTTATGGGCCTAGTCCAGTCTAGGTAAGCCCATTTAAGCCTAACCTTGCCAGGGACAATACCCGACCCGTGTTTGCCTCGTTGTGTGCCCACGAGCAAAGACCCAAAAAAGAAAAAAAAGTACAAATAACATGAAATTAAAAAAGAATAAATGTTACAATTTAAATGAAGAATTGTATTCTGTATATTACTCCACCATTTATTGAAAGGGATTTTATTTATTTATTTATTTCAAAATAATAGGTTGAAAAACCGTAGTCCTGAAATTAGGAGTCCTAAACTGTAGACTCTTTTTGAGAGAACTTTTATGAATTTAAATATAAGCAAAGTCCAAATATATATATCAAAATGCTATGCGAGTATGCGACTAATACTTTTAGCATAAAAAGAGGAGAGTTGACTAGTATTAGTTAAATTATAAGATTAAAATTAAAAGAATTATTGGCTTTTTAGAATTTTTCTTTGAATATTTTTTTTTTTGTCTATTTCTTTTTGAATATTTAACCTTAGTAAAATTTTCCTAAAACTCAGTTCAATTTTACTAACCTAATTCTCTTTAGATTTTGAAAAGAGTATGTTTCTCTATGTGCTTATGTGAATTTCATAATTGTTAACATGCTATATAAACTCTTTTTTAATGAGTGCTTGCATACATTGTATATTAAATTTGTCCTCATTTATAAATTTTATATAAATAAATAAATAGAAATATATGACATTCTTAACCAACGCTTCAATAATCCAAAGTAAAAAAGTTGTCTATATATATAATTTTTTTAGGATAAAATATTTTTTCGTCCCTGATGTTTGAGGTAAGTTTCAAAGATGTTTCTAACGTTTAAAATATCCTATTTGTATTTTTAATATTTTGAAAAAGTATCAATTTCATTTCACTGTCAAACAATTATAAAAATTACTAACAAATTCATACTTGTATAAGTTAGTTTATAACACTAAAATATTATAAGTGATATGTTCACTTCATTCGTGTTCATTATTATTTTTCACACTATACGACCACAACACAAAGACTAAAACTTTATCTTTTTTTAGTTGTTCGAGTGTGATTGTAATAAATATTGGCTCTAGAAAGTTATTAGTTAACTTATTTTGCATTTGGAAGAGTATATTATTGGGATTTATACTAATAGAATTAAAAGTGTGACAAAATTAATACAATTTCAAAACGTTAAAAACACAAATAGAACGTTAGGAAATCTTTGAGATTTACCCATTATGAAAGAATGTGTTCCTCCGTAAACGTGGAATGGTCAACTTACTTTTCTATAACTGAACTTCATCGTCCCAAGCTCTTGAGTCATGACCATGTGATCTAAAATACTATTTTTAGGGTTCAATGACTTCTTACTTTTGAAAAGTATGTATATACATGCAGTTCATTCTCCACTAATAGTGGAGTCTAGTACTTGTCTCTTTCAACATTACATTTTTACATAGAAGGAATTAAAAGTGGGGAAACAAATATAATTATAAATAAATAAATACTTTTGCTAACCAATTAGTCATAATTTCTTCAGTTTCATGAGTGCTTCGTTTGATGAAATGAGTTTGACAAAAGCTTAGTTGAGATTGAACTTAATTAGGGTGGATCGCAAACTAAATTAGAGAAAATGCACATGGTGCGTTACCGTGTTAGCTAACAATTTGTCTCTCTTAAATTTGTTTAGCGGCACCAAATTACAAATAAAGAGGTCAAAAATCAATAAATATATCTAATATTTTCATCAACAAGATTTTAACATTCAAAACAATTAGCTATCCTACTACAACTACAACAACAAACCTTGTCCCTCTAGGATTAGGTGGGTCGACTACATGAATCAAACGACGAGATCGTTTATATGTAGATATCATTTGACAATCTCATTAACGATTTTTTTAGGTCTTTCTTTGTCTTTAACCTTTCTGTCTACTGTACCTTTCGTCTTATCTATCCTCCTAACTGGATGCTCTGCTGATCTTTTTTTTATATGTCCAAACCACTTGAGACGTGATTCTACTATTTTTTCAACAATATGTGTTACTCCAACTCTCTCTGTTATATCTTCGTTCCTTATTCTATCAAATTGCGTATGACCACACATCCATCTCAATATCTTCATCTCTGTCACATTTAACTTATGTTCGTACTCCCCTTTAACTGCTCAACATTCTATACCATAAAGCATAGTCGATCTGATAATAGTGCGTACAATTTATCTTTGAGTTTTAAAAGTATATATTAAATTAATTTAATTAAACTTATTAAGTTTTCTAGATATAAGTAAAAATATTTGAGAAACAATAAAAATAAGCTAAAAATAATTTATATTTTATTATTTTATATATATAAAATTACAAAAATAGTAGTAAATACAGTAACTTGATATCATCATATCTTCCTATCATAACTCTTATTAAATTATGCAAGAATTTCTTCAAATTTCAAATGTTTGGTGGAAGCTATGCCAATAATATACATCAAAATTTCAAGATCTGCCTAATTTCACAATCAAGATAATTAAGTAACCTTCTTCCCTTTCTCTAAAAATTGGTAATTGACCCATTTCACCATGATGTAAAAAATGGGCATTATTTCGGTGCTCTCACTCTTTTAGGTACCAAGGAAAAATAAAACGGCCACCTTCTTTTTTTGGAAATTTATAATGCCACCCTCTTGTTGTGACATATCAGTTTGCTCGAATAATAATAATAGATCTTTCTGCACATATATACTTATGTTTTTAAGGAAGATGAACAAATCATAGTCTATATATTCAAATTGAAAGAATTTCCATATGCGTGAATATTATTTTATTTTAGGGTATGCTATGAATACAGAAAGTGTTGGGTAGTGTTCATGTGCTTCACAATGATTGATCAATTTTTTTTTTTTTTTTTTGAAAAAAATGATTGATAATTACATATGGGGCAATTCTTGCTTGACTTTGGAGACTTTAGGCATACATAATTTAAGGAGAGGGATTGAGTAAATGTAGGGTTTGTAAGTAGGAACTAGGAAAGGAGCATAAATTATTGTAACCGACAATAAGAAACGTGAGAGCAAAGAGGGAAACATTAAAAAAAAAAAAAAAAAAAACTATTTGTGTCACAAATATAGGTATCTTTTATATTATTTTTTTTTTCTAGTAAAGGCAATTTTTTTAGTATAGGAATTATTTATGGAGTCCATGAATTCTTTTTAAATGCTAATTTTTATGTATATAAATGAAAATTTTAATTTTAATATATTCACAATGTAAAGAGTTTTATAAAATAATTCAATTAAATTAAATATTTAAATGATTTTTAAATAGTGAGTTTAATAATAAATTATTCTACTATAATTAATTATTTATGTAAAATTTTTTTATACTAATACTCTGATAATGTATGACAAGTAAATTACGAAAATGAAATGCAAAAAATTTAATTGGTTTAAATAAAGAGAAGAGATATATTATTCAGTTGGCTAGAAAGCTCTGCATGTCTTTTGCTTATTAAACAACTGGGTCAGCTCTCCGCTAATAGGGCCACGTGTTTTGCGTCGCTATCCAAAAAGGTACACCTTCGGTTTTCAGAAAAATAGAATATATAACGTTACCGAAAATAATAATAATAATAATAATAATAATAATAATAATAATAATAATAATAATACAAGAAAAATAATGTATACTTAAATTGATTTCTTCAGTTAAATCAAATACTAGAAAAAAAAAACCAATTTTGAGAAACAGTATAATTTCACTTAATTGTTTATTCATTATTGTTTGATCATTTGATTATATTGAAATGGCCTTAATTTTTTCCATTATAAAAGATCAGCTTAAACATATTTTTCTTCAAATCTAGTGCAATTATTATTTCGGATTATTGTAAAATTGTACCCCATATGATCTTACATGTTTTTCTATAAATTTGTTTGTAGGAATTGGAACAAAGCAGCACATGTGTGTTTGTTCTTCTTGCATCTGTGATAGATTGATTAATTAATTGCTGCAGAAGCATCCTTATAATATAGTAACATGATTTATGTGTCATATATGTATCGAATGAAGTTAAAAATAGAATTATGAGATAACTCAAAGAAACTAAATTAAACATGCGAAAGGAGTTTGTCATTATATGAAAAGGAAAGAGCCAAAGAGGCCCAACTAGGATTCATTTCATTTGGCACCACCGTCATTAATTAAATCAGTGAGAGTGAGAAACTGAGAATGAGAGCTTCATGCAAACCCCCTCAATCCTCATGATAAAATATGATCATAATTCATAAACTGAAGTAGGAATAATTCTACAATGAAAAATATTTTTAAATGAGTCGTTAAAATTTTTTTATATTTTATTTTTATTATTTATTATAAAATTATAATAGCTCTCAATCACTCATTTGATAATATTCCACTTCATTTTATCTTAGACAAATTCTAAAACAGTATTTTCCACAATAATTGTAAGAATATTCCCTCTTCTAAAAAGGCAAACCACATGAATAGTCTTGGACATGCGTATAGCCTTTACAATATAATAAAGAAACCATTTGATTTCTGCATACATTAAAAATTAATCACTGATTTCATATAAAATATACATAAATATATATTTCAGATAATATATATCAAGCAGCACAGTCTTGGTGCCACCCTCCTCCTGCTAGTCAGTGTTCGTGTTTAGAATTCTAGAAATTAACTTTCTGAAATTGTATTTACACCCAGCCTCAAACAACAAACATGTCTTGATAACTGATAAATTAGTGATCTTTAAACTGAAAAAGAAAGTGATTGCAGAAAAGGGGTTGAAGGGAGAAAAAGGTGGGTCCAAAAGCTGAATAAAGGGTGGGGGAGGGGGGTGCATGCAAATAAATTGTGAGAAAGGAAAGAGCAAGTCCCGCATTCATCGTGCATCATAGTGCCATATCACATGTTTACATACACACATGATTGGATGCTGTCAAGCCTAGTAAGCTACCACTTTTATTTCAAGGTTTCGTATTACTTCTTGATTTCATTTGCAACATCCCTTACCAAAATCAGTAGTATAATACCTATATAATTTAATTAATTTTTAATATTTATTTTATATTTTAATGTGTATTATATATTAATGATTTATTGTAATGAATAATTTTGATATATTTTATAATTGGCTCCAATGATAGGTTGTATCGACCTAGTAATTATTTTCGCCCCTCATTATTATGATTTACATTTACTCTAGTTAGGTTGCTTTCCCATTCTGAAGTAAGATTTGGGGTTATGGACATTGCTTAAAATATTAAACTTAACTACGTAAGGTTTTTGCCAAATTATTTGGTAAAGATTGTTATAACTTATTTTAATTTTAATTTTTATTTATTAATTACTGTTAAAATAAAAACATATAATATTATAAGTGTATAAATACAGAGGTTATATACATAAAATTATTTCAACTAATATCAACTAATTTTTTTAAAAGGATTTTATTTATATTAGACTCTAAATATAAAATTTTAATCTTAAATTATAAATTCAATAATTTTATTTATATATCAAAATCAGCTACTAAAATCAGTCATTAATCAGTCATCATGTATATACAGTGGCGGAGGTTAGTGTAGAGAAAGGGAGGCCATGGGTCCCCCAAATATTTTATAAAACATTTAGTGAAAGTACTTATTTTAACACAAATAGCTTGAGTGGTACCCATTGAGTGAAAGAGACTAAACATGTGTCAATGTAGACGTGTTCGATTCTTATAGTTCTCATATTTTTCACCTTTTAACTCATATTCATTATTATTATATATATATATATATATATATATATATATAAAAGAATACCACAAATTTCAATTACAACAATAAATTAGATATTTCTATTTATTTAATTTAGTGTTATTTCATATTTTATTAGTTTTTAACTTTAATTTGTATATCATATAAAAATAATTAATAAGTATTAATATTATTCTGATCCACTTGCATAAAATAATACATATTCATACATTGCAACAACAAATTGGGTACTTTATTTATTTAATTTAGTATTATTTCATATTTTATTAGTTTCTAATATTAATTTGTATACTATATAAAAATTATTAATAAGTATTAAATTTCTATCTTTTAAGCAAAGTTTTAAGTAAATATTTTTCTTTCAATTTTAAAAGTTGAGTAATTTTTAATTATTTTAATTTAATATTATTTTATATTTTCTTAGTTTTTATTTAAATCTTTTATTTCTTTAATTTTGTTTATAACTTTTGCATTAACGAGTCTGACCCCCAAAAAATTCTTCAAGCTTCGTCGCTGTATATATAAATACATGTATAATTTTAATATTTTTTAATATATGTTCAGCATTTTATTCTTTTAAATTATAAACATAAATTTTAAAGTTAGTTAAGGTTAGTTAAGTAAGCGTTTGGTTAATAATTATATATATGGACTTTAATCCGGTGGGTTAGAAATTTTTGTAATTAAGTTGTAGCAACTTAGAAGTTTATTGAAAAAGAACCTGACCCTTTAGCAAAACCGGATCCCCATATGGAGGTAACATCATACAATCAACAAGCTTCTTAGCTTTGAGTGTAGTTGTAACTTTCTTTTCATCTGTTTTATGGATTGTCCACTTAATATTATTAGTTGGAATATTAGAGGAGCTGCTGGCAGAATGGCTCGGGTTCATATCAAAGAGTTGGTTAGGAAGTTCAAACCAGCTATTTTCGTTATTGTCGAAACTCATGTTTTGTTTAACACAGTGAAGAACTTCTGGAAAAGTCTGGGGTACTCTTCGTTGGATATTGTTGAAGCAACAGGGCATAAAGGGGGGATTTGGTGTTTGTCAAATGATTCCAATATCTCCGCAAGAACACTTTTTTCTATGGATCAGTGTTTGACTTTGGAAATTACTTGCAACAGTTTCCAGTGGGTGCTTAGTGCAGTATATGGAAGTCCTCAACCTGTCAACAGAGAAAATTTGTGGAACCACCTTCTTTCTATTGCACCTCTGATTGATGCTCCTTGGTTGGCAGTTGGGGATTATAATGAAATCATTCATGCTTCGGAAGTTAGGGA
>JASCZI010151517.1:0-35646 GCA_036250425.1 Stylosanthes scabra | reverse complement strand
GTTGCATAACAATTAACTTGACTATCTCTAGTTAGACTTAATTGATTATGTGATTCAATTTTCAGCTAGCATAAACTAATAGATCTCTCAATCTAATTAATCTAGCTCTAGGCAAGTTAAGAACACCTCTCAGTGATTCTAAACTATTGGGATGAAGAACAGAAAATTAAATCATGCATAAAAGATAACTGAAAATACCTCAATGAATTAATAAACGAATGTACATAGTGACTACCTCATGCTAGGTGAATAGAGCTCCTCACCCTTAATAATGGAGTAATCTAGCCTTGCATAATAAAAACTAAAACCTAAAATTGAAGTAAAGTGTGCTGAGATGATCTCTGTGCTGAGATCAATCTCTTTTTATATCCTAATCTAAAATTAACTAACAAATCAAATTCAAATCTAAACTAATTTTATCTTATTCTAATCCTAATCTTATCTTCTATAATTCCAAGACCTTATCTTCTTCTCTTAATCTTCAATCAATCTTATCTTCAATCTTTCCAATTATGTCCTTGATTAGTGGATGGATTTGAGGCTTAACAACTTGGATTGGATTAGCCTTTGATCAAACTGGACGTTGCATCAATTTGAGCTCCACGTATGGCGCCACTATCCCACGTATAACGTGGGGTTACTGCCTCAATCTGCTTCTTTGAGTGCCAAAGCTCACGTATAACGCCACACATCCCACGTATAACGTGGGGTTACTGCCAATCTTGGTGTTTTGACTCTAATAGCTCACGTATGACGTGAGGTTCCCACGTATTACGTAGGCTCTCTGTCCAATTTGGAGTTCTTGTGTTTTAATGCCCACGTATGACGCGAGAGCACCACGTATAACGTGGGCTCTCTGTCCAATTTTGCCATTTGAGAGATTAATTACCACGTATGACGTGGAGTAGCCACGTATAGCGTGGGACTTGGAACTTAGAATTTTTCTCTCATTCTTCTCTGCTTCGTTCTTCCATCTTCAATCCTCTTTGTTTGATCTTTAATCACCTAAAATCCTTTGTGAAACACTCTATAAATATAAACAAAACTCAAAAGAACATCAAGTTTGTTTGATTGACAATTTGAGAGTATAAATTACAAGAATAATCATATAATTAAAGAGGAATTGAAGCTAAAAACAACCCAAGATGCACACGCATCAGTTTTAACAAAATAACTTCGTTGATAAACTCTTCAAGGCCTTGATGAAAGAGAAGAATGGAATTAAAGAGGCTCAAAGGACGGCAGAGATCCAGTTAGAATTGATGACAAAATTGGCAACCCATGTCATTGAACACCTTAGCAACTCGTCCTTACCATCTCAGGAAGAAGGAGTGCGCGCTGTGATCTTGCGATCCAAAAACAGCTAGAAAAACCATCAATAGATAGCCGTCAAGTTGCTCTTAAAATGTCTGAGAACACAAAGAATCTAGTGAGCGAGGAGGAAACCCATGATGCACCAAAACCCATAACCACAACTGCTGATAAAACATCAACTGGAGAAGGGAGGTCCACTTCATTACCCTACCCAACGACTGCAAAGAGGAGGCGGAGGGCTAAGACGATAAGCTCGCGAATTATTGAGTTATTGTAGAAAGTGGAAGTGACACTTCCCCTTTTAGAGATAATCCGACAAGTGCCAGAATGTGCAAAATTTCTGAAAGAAATATGTACTCATAGGAAAAGAATTGAGGAGTTGGAGCCTTCACAAGACCCTAGGTCAAATTCACTAACAAAGTCTTCATTGCCTAGGAAAATATTATTATTGCTACAATTAACCCTTTTTAGCCTTCACATTAATCCCTTTTAACCACAAAATTGTTCCGTGCTTAACTTTTTTGTATTGAAAAACTAATTTGTATGATTATTATTCTATATTAAACAGTATTTTCAATAGAATTTAGTGAGTAAGTTTTATTTAGTATGATAATAGGTTGTAAAATCAATTGAATTAGTTGATCATTGTCCAACTTGACACTTCCAATTAAGAGTTAGATTTCAAGTATATATATATATATATATATATGAAAGAGACTTGCAAATTTTTTGTCAATATGCTTCATTTGTTCAATTGTTTTATATTTTATATATGCTTTACCCATTTTTTTTTCTTATATTTGCTAAAATATGTATGGCCTTTTGGTTTCACAATTTTGCTTACTTTGCAACTAGACATGCCATCTTTTAACATTCTATATATCAGATATAACAAAGCAAGCTCTTTTATTACTTAACCATATGCAACTGGTGGATCACTCCACACCGGGGATTCGATCACCTATCCGGCCATAGCAAAGAAGATGGTAATTTATTTTCTCTAACTGTAATCTCCTCATTTAGTTCATTATTATTTCAACATTGGTTAATATATTTTTCCGAATGTGGTATCACAACCAATAGAGTTAGGGAAAGCTCCTACGCAGAGTGAGGTATTCGTGCGTACCCACACCAAGAAAAAATATCAGGGTCAGTTTGTCAACACCCGTTATAAACAGTTTATGGTGAGTAGTCGAATTACCTTTAATCAAATTAAAATTAGAATTTCCATTAAATATCCATTATGTAACGTATTTATTTTCTTTCATAGGAGGCAGTCAAGGATGAGATGAAACGCCTTGAGGACGAGCGTGCCACCCATATAGCTGCAGGGGAACCAGCGGGTCCTCCCATAAATGAGGATGAAGTATGGGACCGCATGGCTGGCGGCCGAAAACGAGGTCGGATTTACGGGAAGGGCAAAGTACCGAAAAGGCCCGTGCCTCGGCTAGTGGATCCGGAAGATGCCTCTACTTGCAGTGGACTTGACGCGAGGGAGCACATCACCTTGCTGAATCGGGAGATCCACCAACATGCGGAAGAGTACAGGCGGGAGATGGAAGCCTGGAAGCAGCGGTACGAGATCGACGTGACCCGCATGCAGACCAATATTGACACTTAGTCGGCGGAGTTCGATCAGTGGAAGAGTCACGTCTCCCAGATGTATGCTTTTATGCAGCAGCTGCATCCTACCTGCACTTCCGTGATGCCTCTACCGCCCCCTCCACCGTTGTCTTCCCTTCGCCATCCCCGGCCCCCACCTGTTGCTGCACCGAGTCGTACTGAGACCCATCCCGATGACGGGTCTTCCTCAGATGATGAGGACTACAATTAGTACTTCTTCTTTTCTCTAGATACACTTGGTTTATTTTACTTACGTTATCGGAATTTTTTTATGTTTGTATTGTTTGTAACATTAATCAACTAATTGATACTTCTGTTTCTTTTATGTATAATTGTGTTTGTAACATTATGAATATATAACGTTTAGTATAATGATATTATTTAAAAAAGGTTTTAAATTTAAAAAAAAAAAAGGAAAACATGTTTAAAAAAAATGTACCACCCTTATCGACGGCATGGGCGTCGCTAAGTTCATAAAAAAATATTTCTGGAAACTTAATTTTATCAACGGCCCAGGCGTCGCTAAAATTGTGAATAGTTTAATTTCTACAACGCCATATTAGCGACGCCTTGGCCGTCGCTAAAAATACAATTAATTTAATTTTGATAAATCCAATATTAGCGACGGCATAGGCGTTGCTATTAATATTTTATTAATATCGACGATTCGGGGACCGTCGCTAAAAGTTAGCAACACCATGTTTTGTCACGCCTTTATGGCGACGGCCAGGCCATCGATAATAATAATTAGAGATGCTTTGGCCGTCGATAACGCCGACGCTATTATTATCGTTTCTAGTTGTGGAAGATGCTGTCAAAGCATTCGCTTTTGCATTTTCCTTGGATGATAGAGCAAAGGACTGGTACCACACCCTGCCTACCGATGTAACTTCTGATTGGTCAGCTTTTAAGAAGAGATTCTTGGAGAAGTACTTTCCACCCTCCAAGACGAATGCTATTCGTAAGGAAATCTCTGGAATTGCTCAAATTCATGGGGAAACTCTAGACGAGTACTATGAGAGGTTTAAGAAGTTGCTCGCTTCGTGCCCCCATCACTGTATATCAGATTTCCTGCTGATGAACTATTTCTGCGAAGGACTAACACCTACAGACAAGGCAATTATCGATGCCTCGACTGGAGGAGCTCTGATGAATAAAACGTCGGAAAAAGCATGAGAGATGATAGAAACTGTGGCCGATGCCAATCAGTACTTCAACACTAGGGCCAACAGCAAAGCTGTATACGAGATTGCGCCCTCTGAATCGACAGCTTGGCTAAATCTTTGGTGGATATTGCTGCAATGTTAAAAGAGATCAAGGAAGGACAGCAGAGGACTTCAACGCTTTTGAAGCAACAGCCCGACAGCTCGCAGCAGAGACTAGTTAAGCACTGCGGGGTGTGCTCTTGCGACTCCCATCACACTGATAAGTGCCTGTAGCTTCAAGAAGATAACACGGTGGCGTCAACTAAAGACTTCTTCAACGCCACTGCAAAACCCACCTTACAATAAGCAATACTATAACCAAGGGTGGCGTGAGAATCAACCTGCTCGGCAGCAACCTCAACCTAGGCAACCTTACACTTATAGTCAGCCACATAACAATCAGAGTTCCCGAAACCAACCTCCGCATAACCGTCAACAATACCATCCATCCAATAACCCTCCAATGGGCTTTGATGAAGCCCTCCGTGCCTTTTAAAGAGAAAACCAAGAAGTGAGGGAAGCTCATAAGAGGACCGAATCTCAATTGAATTAGTTGACAGAGACGCTGCAGAAATTTGTCATCCAACAAGTCCAACCTCTGCCACCTGCACCAAGTCCATTGCCTTCACAACCTATTCCAAATCTATAGTGCGGAATTAATGTTGTTCGCAATGAAGAGGTCAATAAGGAAAAAGATGAGCAAGAAAATGACGAGGATGACACTGATTGGTTGTATGAATTGCTGGTAGAATTAGCAGGGTCAGATGATGAGAAAGATGAGGATGACGAGGAAGAATCAAACGAAGATAAGGAGGATGACAGTGAAAGTGAAGAAGAGTCTGAACTAGAAAGAGAAATTGAAACCAAAGAGGATGATAACGATGGGCAAAGTGATAACGGGAAGATATTCTTCATTAATAACTGCTACAGTGAAAAGAAGGTCGAAAAAGAAATTGCCGCTAAATGTGAAGACCCAGGCCCATGCCTCTTCACTTGCAAGATTAGGGGAGTGGATATCCCTGATTGCTTGTGTGACCCTGGGGCCTGTGGAAACATCATGCCTCATGAACTGTATGAGACCTTGGATTTGGGACCTCTGAAGAAAACCAGAGAGGTGTTCACCACTGCAGATGCTAGTATTGTGTCGGTGGCCGGGATTACAGAAAACGTGATAGTTAGAATATGGAAGTTGACAACCTCGGCAGATTTTCACATAATCAAGCCGACAATGGGAGAAAAGAAAGGAAGACCACAAGTCTTGTTGGGAAGACCATTCCTAAAGGCAGGAGGATTCAAGTTGGTCTATTATGATGATACCTTCACCTTCTCAATGGGAAATGTCATAGAAAAGTTCCAAATTACACAACCTCCAAAACTAAAAAAGAAAAGCATTCATCAGCAGCAAGAAGATGATGGAAGAATGCAAGGAAAAGTCTCGACACGAAAAATAAAAGCTGAAGTGAGGCTAAGAGAAATTTTAGAAAAAGAGAAAAAGAAGAAAAGGGGCACCACAGAAGAAGAAGAAAAAGAAGGAAAATGGATTCAATGAAGAGGCCAAGGAGAAGCAGAAAGATCAAAAGAAGGGTCCGGATAAGGGTAAGAAGAAACATAAAATAAAATACTCGAACCTTCCCGGAATGCTGGGAATGCTAACAAGGGTTATTCACCGAAACAAGGGAGCTGATGCCCATTTGGTAAAGAACAACCCAAAGTGGAAGTGATAGAAACCAGCGCCTTCACGTCCAACTTAAGGACGTTAAACAAAAGTGCTAGGTGGGAGACAACCCACCGTGGTAACGCTCTTCTGACCCTATTCTTTATCTAATTATTGCACATATACTTGATTAATTGCATTAACTGTCAAAAGCATAATTAGATTAGTCTAGGGTAATTTAAGAAAAAAGGAGGGGACTGGTGCGTATGCACCAATCACCCTCAACGCGCACGCACCATAACGCACGGAGAAGGGTAGCCACAACGTCACCCTTATGCGTACGCATTAGCCCAATGCGTACGCACCCGTCACGCAAAGGCCGCGCATAAGGGGGTCTATAAAAAATCCCCCTTCCACTCATTCTTCTCACATTTTCACACATCTCTTCTCTCCCTAATCCTCTCTAATCTCTCTCCTAATCTAAGGTAAGTTTTCTTTTCCCTCGCTTTTATTGTTTTTATTTATTTTAGTTAGTTAGTGTTAGTTTAGGTATGTTAGTTAAGTTAGTTAGTGTTGATGCTAGGTAGTTAATTTAGGATTAGTTAGTGTTGGTTAGGGATAGGCTTGGAAGACCCTTTTGCCTGCTAATATGCTTCTTTTTGTTCTGTCTATTTTTCAATAAGTTGGAGATTAATGAAGGTTGCTAGATTTTATAATTTTAATAGGTTATATGCTAGCTAATTTAAATGATGCCATGCACTTTTTACATGGATTGTATATGCCCAAATGCATGCCTGATCAACATGTTATCTGCATATATTAAATAATCATGCATCATTACCTGCTTTAATAAGATTCTTAATGCCTACATTATCATAGTTATTCTAATAACAATATGTAAATTCAACATGGTAATTACTTTACTTTCATATAACTGCAACCTTGTTGAACTTGTTTATGTTATTAGTAATAAAACCTATAAAGAACCTCACTCCTTCTTTTGTTTGGTGCATATAATCTTTTCAGATGGCTCGCAACGGACCCTCATCCTCGACCAAGGGCAAGGGCAAGGTCTATGGACCCTCGACTCAAGCATCGCCTAGGCTTACCGCTTTACGGGCCCAAGCGGCAGCCAACCTTGCTCCTGAGATACCAGTCATACCAGCCGCTGCTGAACCATCCGCACTGAGAAGAAAACCAAGGATTTACGAAGTAGCTGGCCGCCAGAGATAATCCTCCACACACTGCATCCACCAGCATTGATCCAACGAATGATAGCAGTGATTCAGACGAAGAGGACCCGGAGGAGAAACCAAAAGAAGAAAACCCGGAAGAGGAGACTCCAAAAGAAGATTCAGGAGAAGAATCAGAAGAAGTCCCGAAATATATTCTGGGAGCTGAGCCAATAGAAGAAGAAGAGAAAGTCCCGGAATACATTCTGGGAGAAGGGCTAGCAGCAGATCAGGATCTAGAAAATGAAGAACTAGCATAGGCAAACCATGAAATAGATCTTGATCAAGATATCGAAGACGAAGAAATGGAGGAAGAAGCTGAACTGGATCCAAATGATGATGAAAACTTTGTGGATCACTTCAGGCTTGTTCCCCCTGCTAGCCTGAACAGCTGTGATGCGTCACTTTCTCCTACCGATGACTAGATGTCTTACTTCCCTCCATTTGCACAGAGGACCGCGCAATTTTCAAGTGTGGGGAGGGACATGGCACGTGGATGGCACAAGAATGAAAGAAAGGGTCAAATTTTCATAACCTTCTCTATGACCCTTTACTATCTAATTCTATTTAGGATATTTGTGTAGATATCTGTTTATTTTCGTGATATATGAACTTGTTAGTACTTGCTTATCTTAACTCTGCTTCTTGACTATGATTGTGAATATCTGCTATATATATTAGGATTTCTTAAACTGTTGCTTCTTTTGGGGGACCCCACCCAAAAACTTTTGCAAAATTTCTTTGTGAAATTGATTTTACACTCCATAAAAATATCCAATCATAGATAAAAGGAAAAGAACACACAAACCAAGAGAGTTTTGAGCCAAACAAGTGTGGTTCCCTTAACCACTTATTTTCCTTCATGTGTGTTAATTCCTTTTTAATGATTGCAATTTTTGCCTCGCCTAATTCTCTATGTTTGTTGTTGTTTGTATTCTGTGTACTCATATGATTATGGCCTTCTTTGTGTTTAGCCCACTAACCAAATAAAGCCTTACCCTTTGTAATTATCCCTTGCACCCAAATTTGAGCCTTGTATCCATTTTGTTCTTAATTTAGCACATCATAAGCCTAAAAAAAGTGAAAAACCATTGGACAACCCTACTTGATATTTTGATTAATATAGGATTTAGTGGGTATTTACTTTTTGAGAGAAGAAAAGGAAGGGAACAAGAAGAACATGATGAGCGGATAAAAAGGGAAACTTCAAGGAAATACCAAAGGTATTTGGGAGCACATATATGCATGAATACACAAAAATAGGGCACTTGCACAAAAATAGAAAGAAATGACAAGGAAAACAAAATACAAAAAAAGAATGATTTCAAAAGAGAACCTTGTCATTCCATGTAGCTTTGCTACAGAAAAAAATTTGAAATAAGTGCATCTACTGATCAAAGAAAAGAGAAGTGCATATTATGTAACTCGTTGGGTTTTGGGGAAATGAGTGAAGAACATATTAATCAAAACATTCAAGTTTCAGCTCACTTTAGCAAAAATTTAACTTCCAAACCTTCACCTTGGCCCCGTTAGAAGCCTCGAAAGACCTTTTGATGATTACATAAGTACATACAACAATGTTGATTGATGAGATGAAAGGCAAGTCAAGAAAAGCAAGATTGGATAGAAACCGAGAGCCTTTTTGACTCGATACACCGAGAGATTGAGCGTAAACACAACCGGGTAAGGTTCTTGCTCCTCGATTCTATGATCGGTAAACCTTCATGCTGTGTAAATCAATTGCGTTTCTATGAGCTTAACCGTTTTGTGGGGTCAGCATTTGCTGCAATGCTCTTTGCCCGTTCCTTTGCATAGTTTTTAATTTCCTTCTATTTACCGCAGATTTATTTTCATCATAACCTTTGTGTAGTTTTTCTCTATATCTAATTTATTTGGGCATGAGGACATGCCAATGTTTAAGTGTGGGGAGGTTGATAAACCCCATTTCGATGGGTTATTTCGTATCATAAATTGACTAATTATCGACCCCTCACCACTTAAATACTAGCAAAATAGGCTTGTTTGCGTTTAGTCGTTCCTTAGGGCTGTAAATGTAATTATATGCTATTTTAGCCAACTTGTATCCTGTTTTAAACCATTTCCCGTTCCGCACGATGCCTTGATATGTGCTTTCAAGTGTTTCAAACCTTAACATGCGGAGTTCGGAGCGATAGTGGCTGAAAATGGCGAAAGGAATGAGAAGATCGCAAGCAAAACCTAGAAGGCTAATTCTGGACCCTGTGCATATGCACCTGATCGAGAGCCAGTGCGTACGCAACATAGCCTTGGGCGGCACGCCAAAAAGCTGGTTTCGGAGCCAATGCGTACGAACCAGAAGCCTCTGTGCATACGCACCAGAGCAGTCCAACATCTATAAATAGAGGAAGCCTTCACCATTTCAAGGAGAGCCCACATACCATTTCTAGTTTAGTTTTAGGGTTCCATTTTAGGTTTTTGTCCCTTACTGTTTATTTTTCCGCATTTTTATCATTATGTCTTGTTGTTATGCTGACCATTTATTTTTTGCAATTATGATTTCCGTTAGTAGCGAGTAGTGACCATAGTGTCTCAGCTATGGGTTGAAATGTGTGAATGACCTTAGCTGCCGATCCCTAAGGGCAATGGATGGGAGCAACAAAGTTAATTTTGGATGCCGTTAACATTACGCCCCTGCCAACAGCGTGGGGACCTTAACGTTACAGACTCAACGCGATGCCAAAGCATTATTATTGAGTTCTTCTTGGTAACGCGTGATTTACTCGAGTTCTGTTTACAGACTCATTGTGATGCATGCATTATTAGTGAGTTCTTCCTGGTGACACGTGATTTACTCGAGTTCTGTTGCAAGACTTAGGTCCCCCGCTGTTATGTATACCTAGGATCTTCGGATAGGGGTTAACTCCACCACCCTGTGGTGGTTCGTTTCCTTTAGGTGACAGTCCATCCAATCCGGGATCGGTAATGATCATGGGGATGCACAATATTTCAATCCATGGCCGGGTACTCTTTAATTCATTGTTGTTTTTATTCTGTTTTTATTGCGCTCTGTTCTCAACAAACCAACTGCAACCAACCCCGATATTTTCTCGATCAAAAACAAATATCTGTTTCTGCTTCTTAGGGAGAACGACCCAAGTACAGTACTTGGTATTTTTAAACTTGGTTGCACCTCTGTGACACCTTTCTAAACTTTGGTAACGCGAAGGAAGGGCCTCTAATGACAAGGCCTCTTCCAAGCCGCATCATTTGTCGTTATTGAAGGTCAATCCTTTGATTTTTTATTCTGACAAGGTCCATTTTATGGATAAGGTTTATCACTTTTACTAAATAAGACATAACAAAATGGTTTCATTTCTATAGTCCAAATTGAAAGAAGAAATTTATCTATAAATCACTTATTTCTTTTGTAATGATTCAATCTTATTTAGAGCTAATTCGAATATTGTCATTTTCGTGGAGCAAATAAGAGCGGCTACGTCAAAGCTAATCCCCCCTTAATAAAAATCCACCAGTAACAATCCCTCTACACAACAAGTGTCAGGACCTCACAAGGCTGTAAAAAATTTCTTCTTTCTTCGTTATTTTGACAAGCGTCGTAACCTAAGCGCCTTCCATTGCTACACCATCACATGTAGGAGCATGTAACATCTTCTCATATTTGAAAGAAAAATCTCGCCGCATTTTAAGAGGCTTCAAAAGTAAGACTTCTCATATTCTTCTCCTCAAACCCACTGTAATTTAAGAGGCTATAAAAGTGAGACTAAAAATCCACCACTAATAGTCCCTCTACACAACAAGTGTCGTAACCTAAGCGCCTTACATCGGTACACGCCTACACCATCACATGTAGAAGCATGTAACATCTTCTCATATTTGAAAGAAAAAATCCCGCCCCATATTAAGAGGCTTAAAAAAAGGAAAATTCTATGGTGTAGATACCAAAAAATATCTACACATGTAGAATAATGTTGTTATGGCTATATTAGTGACACATGGTTCTGCTTTAGATAATTTTTTTCACATGATTGATTTGACAAGAAAGACACATTGCGGCCCCTTTAATGCATGATTAGCAATAAGGTTACATTATTAATCACTTGAGTTTTTTTCTCTCAATATTTTGGGATTTTTTATGTCACAGTAATGATGTTATTTCTCAATTCTTTTGTATGCACCAAAACCATTTAGGGGAAATTATGGTTTGCTGATTCTTGTTAAAAAATTATAAATGAAAAACCAATTATATATTTGGGCCAAATAAAATAATAATTAATATTATAAAATCTCATAAATCTCTTTGGGAAAAAAAACATGTATTGCATGTTAGTGAGCTACTGCGCTTTCTGTAACACTCCAATTTTGAGACACCGTGCACAGCGCCTACGATTGAGATGCCACATTTCCTAACCTAAATGTTTCTAAAACTCTATACCATATTATTATATAGTAGCCTGTCGTGAAAAACGTTAGCGCATCAAGCAATGTATATAGATAACGATTCCTTCATAAACGAAGAAATCCCAAGATACTATAAGTAACACATAAGACAACACTATCCTTACAGACTCTAGATACCAAACTATAATGAATTCTCCCGGCCTGACCTCGCATACACAGGTCTCCTAAACTAGGACTCGAGTCTAGGAATAGAAAGTAAACAACAACAATGACAACAACACCTAAGCCTCTATTGTTCTAACATGTAAGGCACTCGAAGAACTCAGACTCGACGACTGTGACTGCCAAACTCCAGACAGATTGTAGCTCAAACCATCACGACTAACAGACTGTTGGTCAGCTGCCTCCACTGGCTCATCCTGTACAGAAGCTTGGCTGCAATGAAGAGGAGAAGGCTCAGGAGCACGTCCCAGTTCTTCGATATAACGTTGGTAATACTCCTCAGCGTCTATATCCATGGGTAGAGAAGGTGTAGCGGGAATCCCATCTTCAGGGTTCCCTCTTCCTCCGGTTCCCCTTCTTCCATTTTCAGATCTTCCTCACTGGACTCTTATTTCTTAATAGAGGGTTCCATCCCTCCAATTTCCCTTTCGTCATCGGCGTCGCACATCCAACCTTCGGATGGCGGAATGAGTTCCCAACTCCTCGGCTTCTTTAATAAGCTACAAGTTGTACCACGGCGGAAGGAGTGAGTTCCCTTGACGGACGATGCGGAACATTTGCGTTTGGCTACTGGCATTGTTCTCGGAGCGTAGTGCGGCATAGGACGTCTGGACGAACGTGGTCTCTTAGTAGATGACTTGTCGTCCTTGGAAGAACTAAGAATCTTGTCGGCCATCAGCGCCTCGATCAGGATCTCGTACAGATGATCAGGGTCGAACCGAACACTATAGAGAGGATGAACGAAAGATTCATCAGCAAAGTCATAATGCCTAGTCCTGAAGGTTTCCAGCTCAGTGTCGGCGTCCATATCGTGATCCTTGAACTTCTCGCGTTTCTCGTACTCGTAGTAGATAACGCCACTTCCCATCTACGCGTGGGTTAAAGAAAGAAAACGGGGGTGAGAACCTATCGTTCCTAGTTGACTCCTAGGTCAACTACTCTATCCTAGGGGCTCACGTCACGTAGGTAGAGTAACAGATAGCAGCGAAGCATATAGGGACAACAGAAAACAGAACAGATAATGAAGCAGAACAGAGACTCAAGAAGAACGACTCGGACAAACACGCAAGGCAAAACAAGGCAAACAAACAAGCAAGACAAGCAAGACAAACAAAGCAATGAAATGCGGTAAACACACACAATCAAATGCGCAAACAAGTATGATGCATGCCTGGTCCTAATGCAAGCCATGAGCTCATGCGTCGGTTTACTTCCCGCACCCGACGATTACTAAGGATAAACCTCAATATGGTTCACTCTTGTCAAATGTCGTGGACTTTGGCTCGTCCAAGGCGGCCATGTTCTGTTGGCTAGAACATGTAGCATACCACGTTCCATTGGCGAGAACATGTGGCATAATGGTACCCCAGGTACTCAAAACAAAACGGTGAGGATCCCGTCACCAGCAATTAGCGCAATAAGTAATAAACTGCATCGACAGGAGGAACATGATGATCGTTACAGCCTTTAGGTAGCTAGCCTTCAAGCTTAGTTCTCAGACAAGCGGGACGACACCCAGCCCTTGTAGCTCATATCACTTAGTCAAGCGAGACGACACCCAGCCCTTGCAGCTCTTAGCTCATAGTCAAGCGGGACGACACCCAGCCCTTGCAGCTCTTATCTCATTCAGTCAAGCGGGACGACACCCAGCCCTTGCATTAGCATTGCTCTAGCTTTAGCATTAGCCTCTCAACATAGCATAGCCTTTAGCGTTCACCGGTTCATTCTAGAGAACCGTTAGCCGGAATAACATTCTGTAGCCGGATTAGCCTTCGGTCTACATGACTTAGCTGAACCAACCGGTCTGACAGTGACACAAGTTCGATAGGACCGATACTTGGTCGGTTGCCAGAACAATCCATTTCAAGGGATTAAACCGGTCCAGAACCATGAACATTCCCAAGAAAGAAACCCGGTTCGATCGTCGTGTCCCATACCATCGCCGACCAAACCGAATCGGTATCAACCGTCACATCTAGGTTTACTCACTCAAGTTTGGGGCTTTCTCATTATGTAGCATATTTATGCAAGAGGCTCTATTATTCTCTTGAAGCTTTTACTTCTTAGTTCCATACGATTAAATTATGAGAGCCTATCATAGCTAAGTGATTAGTAGCTTTTGGATACCTTCTTCGTAGCTTTTATCAACTTATAATGTTTGCACTTAGCTTATATTCTTAGTAGCTTATATTCTTATATCTCATTAGACTCTTTTCGAGGCTTTTCTTTATAACTAGATAAATATATAAATATATTTTATTCAAATATATTTATCATTCTTAGCGCTTAGCTTATCGTAATATCAAAATACTTTTGGCTTTACTTGTGTAATAAGATACTTTGTTTTCCAAAACATCATAGGGATTCTTTGTATATAAGCTTAGAGATACTTATTATACTTAAAATGAATCTTATATTCTTCTCTTATCATATATATACTTATTCGCATATGTTATTAGTTTCAAAAGCCTTTTTTATATTATGAATACTATAAATATATTTTCTCCAAAATATATTTATTTTCTATGCCATTATCTTTTATTATTTATTATCACTTTCATTAATATTATTATCTTCATAAATTCTCCATAGCTTCTCACTGTAATTATCGTCATTTTTATTAGTGGCTAGCTTCAAAACTAACTGTTCTCTTTGGATATTTTAATTGGCTTTGTATATATATTTTAATATCTCATTTCATAGTCATAAAACATATTTCTTTAGAAAAATTCCAGAACCAAAGCATTTTGATTAAATCCCATTTTACCATCGTGTTATTTTTCCGAAATATCGAAATAACACTAGTTTACTAAAACTCGCATAGAAAATTTATTTCAAATCCTTTTCGACTCAAAGCAAATCCATTTATCTTCTAACACTTATGTCTATCCACTGTTAAAACAGTTTTGCCATATATTAGATTTAAATGACAATTCTGCCCTTACCATTTTTCTTTAAAAACCGAAATGCACTAGTTTACGAAAATATTTATAACTTTTTCGTTTCAAAACATATGAAGGTCAAACCAGTTGCATTTCGTCACTCACACTTCCCTCTATCTCCAGTAAAAGCAGTTTTAACAAAAGATTTTTTTGAAATGACAAAACTGCCCTGAGCCCCTTGTACCTGGTTCGGTTTTCAACTAGTCTAGGTAATTAATTTATTTACCTAAGGTAAATTTATTATTTAAAGATGAAATTTTATATTTAAGTTCATTAGACACATATTTAACCCCCATAAGAACAGTTTTGAAAACAACTTTTATTAAATGACAGTTTTACCCTTTTTACCCCAAAACTAGTAAAAATACTTTAAGTCACTTTAAAACTTATTTCTTTTTACTTCCAAGGTCAAAACCATTTTAAAACATATTTATTGAAATACTTTAATTCTGGAAATTTTATAAAACATATTTAATTACCATTTTACCCTTAGCTTTAAAACACATTTATTTTCACTTTAAGTTATTAATCTTTTAGAACCGATTTTTATGTATTTTAGCTAATCTTTTAGTTATTACATTTTTGCCCAAACTTGAGGAAACCCTCGGCCATTTATCATAAACATAGCAAGCACAATTTTTTTATCATCATTGCTCAATCATGAAGCACACGGCTGAATGGCCTTTAAGCAATTTAAGCCACTTTTGGCAAGCATAAGCACAAATATATCAAGCAATCAAGCATAGCAATGCATCATCATATATCAAGCACTCAAGCAAGCATAGCATTCATATTTTCAAGCAAAGCTTCAAGCTTTCAAGCATAGCATCACATATTCATTTTAAAGCTTTAGTCTTTACCGAGCCTTTTAGCATACGAGTCATTTTCAAGCACATATATGACCAAAAAAAAAATCTAAGGACCCTAACCCCCTTACCTCTTGTAGATCTCTTGTAATAGCCAAAGGTTAGACACCACAAGCCCTTTGAAGTCACGACCAACTAGGATCGTTAAGCTTGAGCCATAAACAAAAATATATGACAAAGATAGAGGCTTTATGTGAGTATGGGTTCTTTAAGATAGCAAGCAAGCTAGGTCTTTCACTTACCTCTACTAAAACCAACGAGAATGAAGGTAGAAAGGAGTGATGATGACACGGCCAAGAGAGCTAGGAAGGAGCAAGCTTGTTGTTGATGAAAAACCTTGAAGAATGGATGATGGTGTATTCGGGTATGATGAGAAAAATGAGTAGGAGCTTGTTCTTAATATTTATATTATGATAGTGATGAAGAGGATGATAAGAGAAGAAGAATGATGTATGATATGAAGGTGCGTGTTTAGGCTTTGGTGTTCTTCATGATGTTCATAATGTTCATCATGTTCATATGAACATTCAAAGTGTTCTTGGTAAAAAGGGTGGTTTGATCTTTAAAGATAGGAGAGAGAATGTGTTTTTGGTGTTTTTATGAGTAAAAATCTGAAATGAGATTGTTGGTAAAGAGAGAGAGAGTTTCGAATTTGAAGAGAGAGGTTAGAGGATTTTTGGTGGTGTTTTTGGTAGGATTTTTTGATGAAAGCTAAGTGAGTGGTAAATGAGGTTAAATGAGTGGTAAATATGATTAAAATGAATCAAATAACTTGGTGAAGAGGGGGAGGGAAGCCACGGTCATGTAGTGGTGAGCAAGTAAGAGATTTTTGTTTGTTTTTGTTATGTAGAGTGTAGTAATTTTGGTGGTGTAATAAAATGATAAAATAAAATAAAGGTGGTAAAGAAATAATATTATATGAATAAAGGTGGTATAGAAAGAATCAAAAGGAAGCTTTTGCATGTATTTAAGCCATGCAACCAATGAGAGAGAAGCCTTTTCAAAAAAGTGTAAGATAAAGCAAAAAGTAGGAAAGAGAAAAGCTAAAAGGTGTCATAAAATGTTTCTAAGGCATTCTTGGCTTTACGTCTCAAATTTACGGGGCGACTAAGGTCCAAAGAAGTATTATAGCGTCGCGCTATAATTTACAATTCCGTCGTATCTTTCGTTTTACCGAAATTACGACCGGACGTTTCGCGACGGAACCGCGCGTCGCTAAAGGCGATTCGAAATTCTCTCTAAGAATTTCGCCAACCCCAATCTCATGGCTCGAGCTTAGCTAGGAAATTATAAATTTCCGTCGGATTTATTTTCCTTAATATCCTCCGTTCGTTCTAAAGGTGGCCAAAATGGTCAGACCGTCGCCAAACAGCGCACTGTCGCTAAAAACAGAAAATCACCGAAACAAGCATTCATTGGGAACGAATCCCACAGCAACCATGGTTAGGGTATACGAGACCCATAAACACATCATCAAGCATCCAAAAACATATAGTCTCAGACAATCGCACGTTTCTGACAAAAACGGGAAAAACAGAAAGTCGGGGTTTCACACTTTGTGCAATTTCTGGTTACTAATGCACGCATCTCAATACCAGATGTATGGTAAATAATCCATCCATATCATATCTACATGTATGATATTTTTTTCTATCTACATCATAGCACTTCTCTAAAAAATAAGACTTCTCATATTGTTCTCTTCAAACCCACTGTAATTTAACAGGCTACAAAAGTATATTCTTCTCCCATTCTTTTTCTCATATTCTTCTCCTCCACAAACCCATAAGGGAGGATTGAACATTCACTAGAGAGAACGAAAGAAACAAATGAACAATAATAAGAAGAAGCAGAGGAGCGAGGAAGGAAGAAAGAAAGAAAGAGAGAAACGAAACAAAGGAAGATAAGAAGGGGACGACGCCGGTAGCAAGGAGTGCTGCCGCGCCGCTGTCCAATTTGTGAGGAGAGCAGCTCGACGCAGTAGAGCCAGAGAAAAAGAAAATGCAGGAAACACCTCTACTTCGGAACCCTAACCAGGAACGTCCCTGGCGGCGTCGGAAGACACCTTTGGTCGGACGGTTGCGTGTACGAAGGAGAGTGGCGAGACGGAAAAGCCTCCGGCAAGGGACGGTTCTCATGCCCGTCGGGAGCAACCTATGAAGGTGAGTTCTCCGTCAGAAAAATGCTCGGCGCCGAAACATTCGTTAGCGCTGAGAGTTGTTAGGAAGAGGTACCAAGCAAACCTAATTTATATTTAGCATTACTTGCAGACTCTGTTCACATTGTTTAATCATGGAAAATTTTTCAATTGTAGGAAAATTTATATTTACCATGCAAACCTAATTCTGTTTACTAAGGCTATTCACAGTGAATAAAATTAGGAATCATGCTGGAAAATCATGGCAAATTTAATTCACGTATTAAATCCTATCTGTATTGAAACAAAAAACTCAAGGGAGATATTTTGAATGTTTATAAGTACGAAGTGCATTGGACAAAAATTGTGGGTGCAAATTTCATGTCATTCCCTAAGTGCATAGCTGCAATATATTTGGTTCAGTTTCAATCTCTAATACTAGAGCAAGATTACCTTATGTATCATTTTAGTTTTCCAGAATACATATAGAAAGCTTCATCCTCTTATTTAGGTTTATCTGTCATAAATATATGACAATACTTACTACTTGCAGTTAAAGATCCATTGTAGGAATCCTTTAACATTTGGAAAGCTCAGAAGGAATCTAACATTTTATTTGGTATATTTCTGTGTTAGTTTTGATTAATGATTATGAATTTAAAATATAAATCTGTCATGGAAGCATATATTTTTCTAATTGTTCATAAATCTCCCTTTTTCTCAATTGTGGCAGCAAAACAAATTGTAGTGTCGTCTACAATTTGCTTTTGGTTATGTTTTTTTGTTTGATGTTCATATCAGACTTATTCTTATGTCTCATATCATTTCTGTGGTTAATTTTATTCTTCACGTGCAGGTATACTGATGACAAGGAACTTTATGATGCAGTTCACATGGCAATATTAACGCTGAAGGAAGGGTATGGCCATGCCATTCCAAGTTTATGCACTAAATAAAATTATTAACTATCTGACTACTAAGAACCCCAAACTAATTTTGTATCATTCGATTGTTCGCTTTAGTTCATAGTTACGGATTTTGAGTAGGAAAAAGAAACTAAAATCCGTTATTGGATTTACATGGTAGTAAATATTGTGCAAAATGATAAGCTGCATTCAATAGTAGCGAACGATTATGTTTTTAATGTGCCTTTTAAATTTTCTCCATGGCCAAGTTTTGATTTTTATGGTTTCCTTTTTTCTACTCTTGGAACTGTGTTTGTCTTTATCAACCGCTCTTTTATGGAAATCATTGAATTCATAAAATACATTAAACTTTGCCATTGATGGTTTAAGCATGATGACCGGCTGTTTATGTTATGCATGATTAATTTGGGTGGTTGTTTCCACAATTACGTAAGTACAAGGTTCAGGTTATGGTATACAATGGCACCGCATGCTTCAATCTTCTCATGTGGGACATGCATCTTATAACTCTATGTGGAAAGCCAGAGGATGAAGTTGCCAAAGAGGTAATTAACTTAATTAAAGTGACCCAACTTTGAGAGAGTTGTCAAGTCTGTTTCTGAAAATTAAGTTTGCCAACTTTTGCATTTTAATTTTATGCTATTTTGGAATCCTACCAAATGCTATGTTTTTATGACATGATCTGTTTTGGAGTCATTGCTTTTTATAATTGGTCTTTATGTCCTCCTTTTATAATTGCAAGAAAAGCTTTGCAAGAAAGGATTTGGATTCCAAAATTGGTCTTTAATTTGAAGAGAAAATCGAACTTAGAAGATACATTTGCAAAGTTTATAATAAAGAGAATTCCGATTTAAAAATTCCAAAGCGTAGAGAAGCTGCATTCATTTGTGTTTTAAGTGGGATGTTCTGTTTTGCAATACCCATGCTCAAAAGTTGTTCTTTTTTATTTAAATTATATGCTATGGCTGAATCCTATTGCAATTGCTAGGTTTTTAACATATGGTGTCTTTTAATCCTTTGCATATAATAAAAGCTTTTTGACAAAATTAAGCTTAATTTGCTTTTGACTATATCCTCCTTTTTAGATCCTCATAACAAGTATTGCAGAGTTATTTTTTATTTCGTGCACCCCTTTATACTTGCAAAAGCTTTGCAAAAGTTGTGCTTTTATATTATATGCTATGGCTGAATCCCATTGCACTTGCTATGTTTTTAATATATGGTGTCTTCGAATCCTTTGCATATAAACATAAGATTCAAAAGACCATGGCAGGGTCGATTTGTGTATAGGTCTCCTCAGAGTCTGTAGCCTGTAGGTATGTGCATACTATGTTATAGCAAAGGTTGGCTAATCTCAAGTGTTGAGATTTCTTATGTTAACAGATTTTCAAAACAATTTTGTTTTCTCTTTTTTTTCCCGATAGTTTTAAGACCCACAAAAGAGCCAATAGAGGGTGTGAGAATTGTGTTTACAAAATACTATCAACAGCTAAACAAACCAAAAAAACAACACCTTAGCAAATTCCATTCTAATCCTGGACAGCAGCCTAATCAACAAATACAAAAGACCCTCCTATATCAAGGCAAGATCCAAACAAATTGCCACTCGGCCTAACCTGCTTGGTTGCAGGCGAACATACACGCGAACATAACATGCACCTCTGATTTTCACAACTTCCTCCTGTGTGTAGCCTGTTCCCAATATTCAATCAAATGAAATCACATTCAGGATCTAAAAAATTCAGTCCAGGAATAGGTTTTTAAGGCACTAATAATGACTTTATGAGACAAACCAATTACTTAATAAGTACTTTGAGTTAGGTCAAATGAGACTGTAATTTTAAATGAAGCATTCAAAGCTAATTGACGATTAGCAAGACTTAAAAATAAAGTTATTTTACACGTGCATTGGTAGTGTAAAGATATTTTACACGTGTATTTAATAAAAAATAACTTCTTTTTTCATTGATATCGTGATTGATCATCTAAAACAACAAATAAAAAAATTGAATAATATTGTTTTTGTATAGAACTATTGTATCACTAGATATCATCTTATTCAACTGGTCCAAACGTAGAGCTCTTCAATAAATGGCTTATATAGTTATATTTATTCATAAACACATAACAAGCATATAGATGAATTACAAAGGGGATATTCACCTGAAAATGTTAAAGAAAAATAAACATTTACATAAGTAAACAAATACAGAATACTTAAGAAAGCATCTAATATAGTGTATTTTTAAGTCTCTCAGGCAATTTGTTAAAATTCTCCCTCTCAATTTTAAGTGCATTTACTATTTCTTACCACATTTTTCAATACTAATTTTAATATTTAAGAATATCCGAAGAACATAACAAGATAATGACATGATTATTTTTTCTATAAACATAACTCTAAAGTACTCCGTGCATCACGCAGGCTCTAACCTAGTTGTTCAAATGAACTTTAATTTTAATTATTTCAACCTAGATCGATGTTCATTTTTCTTTTCTTTCATTATTCTATTTATTTCTTTTACTCTTTTTGAGTATTTTTGGAAAAATTCCATTTTTTTTTATTTTATCATACTTACAGACATCCTTATATTTTATTTTATAATTATAATTGAAGAAAGAGTAATGCTATAGAATTAACGTTAAGAAATTATTATGGAGCAAATAAAAAAAAGGAAGGAAAAGAAAGAGAATAAATATATTAGTTACTATAAACTATCAATATTGTTGGCTCCGTACTCTTAAATAAAATAGTTTTGTCTTTGAAAAAAAAAATTTGGAGCCTGTGTTGTTTTTGTTTTTACTTTTTAGTTTCTGATTTAATTTTCTTATTTTATCCGTCATTGTAACCTCCCGTTCTTTGGGAAGCATCCATGTGCTTATTTATCTCTACTATCTGCCACTGCGTGCAGTAACATGAGCTTAAATATCACGCATCTGCAGCTAACTCTCCATGGCTACAAAGAATCCTTCCTTTCAGGTATGCCTCTTCTTTTCCTATTCACACCTCTCTCTCCCATTCTTATCAAATACTCTTCGAATCGAATCAAGAACATATTTCATGTTTCTGCGCCCAAACTCTCAAACTCTGCAGCATTTCACTTCCGCAACAACAAAAACATGACTCAACAAACAGTTTCAAATCTTTTACGATTTTTTTCCCTCTTTCATTCAACTTTTTTAATCGGTGCGCACTGCACTCTCGCAATTTAAATTGCAATGGTTACTTTCTCACTGATTAGTTATCAGTCTTAATTGTAATTGACGAATGGCTGCGTTTTGTTTTGTCCTTTCTTGAAGGGTTATGCTGACTTTTTCGTTGTGGTTTCAATGAGTTTAAGTCCACAGTAGTAGTTGAGATTGGCCGCGTGCACTAAAATAGCATTCGAGGACCCAATTGTACGGATTACGTGCCGAGATTGACAAAATTGCACCCTATTAGCCCCTATCAATGTGACGAAGCAACCTGATTTAGAAATGCCGAGGGACTTTTTTTTTTTTGGTTTTCCATTGTATTCCCCTACCCGGCAGGATGAGGACTAATCCGCTGCAAATCTTAGCTCTATTCAAGGGTGGTCATGGGATGCTGCATGCACAAGGTGTGGTTCGAACTCCGGACACTTGCTTAAGCGGATTAGTGAGCTGACCACTAGACCAACAAGCCGAGGGACTAACGTTGATGCACTCTTGTCAATCTCAGCACGTAATTGGAATAAAATATTTTAGTGTAAGCTACTAGACTACTTTAGGGCTTAACTCAGGTTTCAATAGATCAAAATAGTATCACTAAGTTGCCGTCAAATTAGTCACTCGAGAGACTACTAACTTAACTCAGGTTCACTACAATTACTTACTATCAATACCTACACAATGCCAAAATGAGCACTAACCCGTTTTACAAGCATGTTAACAAGTATTGGCAAACATAAAAATAAGTAGTTAATGTCAGCGATCATCAACAGATTATCTTGGGTTCTTCTTCCAAGGCTCGAAGGCAGATTCTTGCAGACATGGGATATGAATTTACAATAATGGTATGTGTAATAATTTGTGTTGTGGCTTTGTAAGTTATAATTCCGAATTGGCTACTATAATAAATGTCTGAGCAAATTTATTTTGGCTTACAATTTAGACTGCGGACATTGATGAGAAAAGTATTAGGAAGGAAAAGCCAGAAGATTTGGTTATGGCATTAGCTGAGGCAAAGGTATGAACTGTTTGGTTCAATTATTGTTATTATTTTGAGCAACTCTTTCAAGTGCAAGGAATTTCCACCTTGGATGCCGAGATATAAGTTACAGCCCAATAGAGTGTGGTTTGTTTTAAATTTTAGGGATTAAATTTTGTTATTTTAAACTTCTAGAACCAGATTTGACTCGCCCTTAAAATTTCGGTGACCACCTTGAGCATTTGCTCTATAAATTGTTATTTGTTGTTCTTGACTTTGCTGGCTTGATCCATCAAGGTTTTTAGGGTAACTAGTCCACATTGCTATTTTTTCCCCCTTAGTGATGCTGCATTTGGCAGTTACAATTATCCACATCATTGTGCATTGTCTAAGATGTGTTTGCTAAGTATTTCAAAATAAAATTGAGACAGGGCAGATATGTTGCTTCTTTATATGTGTATCGCTTTCTCCGAATAGGTTTGTATAACCCAGTGTCCTTTGTATTTTTATCTTAAAAAAGTTATCAAATGGTGTCTCAATGGACTGAATATTATAATTGTTTGTGTAGACTAGATTGAAAAATAATATGAGGACTGAAAAAAGAGTGGGTTGAAAAGATTGTGTTTTTAGTTTTCATTTAATGCGACATAACTACATGAGCTTCTCTCCACTCTCCTTCTCAAACTTCTATATGAAGCAAAGTGCATGCTTGATAATGAAAACCAGCTGAAACACAAGATCATATAATTATTTGGTTTTGAAGAATATTTTTTCTGATGAATATAATATCTGGTCATGGTCTCTTTGCATCTGGTTGTTGTGACTGAATAAGCAGGAAGATTTCAGGTTTCAATAGTATGATTGTTCCGAGATGCATTTAGTATTCTTACATAGATATTCTTATTAGGCAGATGCTATTGTGCAAAAGCTTCTAACTGGAAGTAACTTGGAGAAAGATGCTCCCACCACTTTGTTAATTACTGCAGATACAGTATGTATGGACTATTCCTTTTATCTTCAAGTTTTATTTGTTCAATTTCAGTAATGCATTATTTGATAGAAACTTCAGATGACATATCTGCCACCAACTTTCTCTGTTAGCTATCTAAGATGTATTCATTTTTCTATTTTTGAGGAAAATATGTTTATTCTTTTTTAATTTTTTTTTCTTTTTAATTCTCACATTCTTTCTACTCTGTAGGTTGTGGTGTACCAAGGAATAATCAGGGAAAAGCCAACTAGTGAGAAGGAAGCTCGGGAATTCATCAAAGGTTTAGTTAATTAGTTCGCCTCCATTTCTGTTTTATAGGTACACATGGCAGGCACATTCACAAATTCAAATAATTTGCAGGATATTCTGGTAGTCATGCTGGTGTTGTAGGATCTGTTATGGTAACTAATCTCGTCACTGGAAAGCGCTCTGGTGGATGGGAAAGTGCAGAGGTGCGAGTTATTAATGCTTGGGTTTATTCAATATTTTTCTCATTCTGCAGATAACTAACATCTCTCATTGTTATGACAGGTTTACTTCCATGAAATACCAGATGTGGTCATCGATAATCTGGTAACTCTGTCTTCCTTTTCTTTTTAAATTTTTTTGTAAGTGTACTTTTCACCTTTTTTACTGAGCTAAGTATGGAGGTGAAGATTCTTGAAATTCTTTTTCAAAACACTTGGTCTTTTGAAACAATCTTTTAGGGAATTCTTGTCAATGAATATGTTAGGGACTTGGGTGTTATGGGGTGCCTAAAGTCCCGCATCGAGTAATATGAGATGTTTGATATTGTACTTAAGCAGAGTGGTTCTCCCCCCTTAATTAATAGCTAGCTTTTAAGGTGCGGTTTCCCACTTTTCTTAGGTACTTATCAGAATAACATGAGTTCACTTATTTGATGGGAGCTTCTTAGATTGATGATGGAGTTACGTTCAATGTCGCTGGTGGTTTGATGCTGGAACATCCACTCACATTACCTTTTGTGGATGCAGTGGTTAGTTATGTTTCTTTCTCTTTCAAACATCTATAATGGAATTGGTTTTGTAGATAACCTCCCCATTACAAAAACACAAATGAGTATTGAATATATATATATATACCGCAACATTATGAAATATTAGTCACGAATTTAAAAAGTTTAAGGTATGAGATATGGATATACACAAACAATAAGCACACATGTGTAAAAATGAAGTATTTTTGGTTTGTGCATCTAATATATACCAAGGGAATAGATGAGGGTTGAATGTTTTGGTAGAGACTCATACGCAGTTGTCTTCATGTGAAGTTGATAGTTAAAAGGAGTTAAGTTTAACTAAATTGTCGTCTAACAATTTTTAACTATCAACTTTTTCAGCATGTGAGTTTCCATCTTATTTGTTCCTTCTCAAACATGAAAAGCTAAGACCACTAATTTACTAATTTAACATTTATTATTGTTACACAAATTGAATAACACAGAAAGGGTGGATCAGTCCGGTAGTCGTAGCATTATGTTTGTCTTGACTCTTGAGACATTTTCTTATCAAAACTAGTTTCTTCTTTTTGCCAGGTTGGTTCAACTGATACTGTGATGGGACTTTCCAAAGACCTAACAGAGAAACTCTTATTGGAAGCTCTATAGCTGCGGCAACCATATTCAAATGTTTAAATTGAAGTGATTCATGTTGTTCAAAATATAGGCAAAGAAGGTGCAA
Organism: Stylosanthes scabra; assembly: GCA_036250425.1. Lineage (NCBI taxonomy): Eukaryota > Viridiplantae > Streptophyta > Magnoliopsida > Fabales > Fabaceae > Stylosanthes > Stylosanthes scabra. Next base: position 10,268 of record JASCZI010151517.1, on the reverse strand, counting down.
GACCTTTCTGAATGTGCAATTTTCAATCACAAAATGTAAAAACATATTATTTAACTTCTGTGCTTCATTGCTACATACTTTCTGACTCTCATGCTTCATATTATTTCACTTTCCCTAACAAGACTAAGGGAAACAAACAAAGATGAAACTTAAATATGGTGCCTTTTGCATGCCTTCAGAAAGAAGCCATTTATGGCCTTTTGGCCTTTTGGGGATAGATGTTCATTTTTGCATGTTGATAGAAGGAAATGGAACAAATAGCATTGAAACTAAAATGTTACATGTATATATTCATTACACCTAAAGTTTACACTCCATAAAAACATAGTTACTTGAAAGAAGAAGAAAAAAAGTTACGAAAATAGTGTGTCTGTGTGTGTGAGAGAGAGAGAGAGGACCAATTTATCTCCATCTCAACATTGGCAAATACCGGCCATATCAAAATGAAGACTTGAGCATTACACAGAAGCATGTCTTTGCATTTACTAGTTACATAACAAATTGCATTTTTTTTGTGACTTACAAATCGCATTTTGAATGACTATAATGCTGAAATCAGATACGAATTCAACATGTTGCGTTCTTATTACAAGATTTTATTTCTTTTGAATAATTATATACATGCTATTAACACGGTTTCTATCACAACACAAATGACTATAACATAAAGAATACAATCTGTAAAACTTTTTGCCACTTGCAGTCCCTGCAGCTGAGTTAATTAAATTGTTCACTTCCATTTGCACAGTCACCTCTACTTAAAATACTGAACTGTTGCCATTCTCCTCACTGCCAAAAAAACTCATTATTAGTGAAACGTAAATATATTGCAATATGTTCCACAAACAGCTCCAACCTTATTTTTTCCTCAATCATGATGGTTGCTTTTTTTTTAAAGACATGACACTAAGCGTGCACATCAAGACACGAATTATGTTTGGCATGCGAGACAAGAACAACACAATTTCCTGGGACAATTTGGTGTATTTTGCGTCCTACCTAAAAGAAGGGCCATCGAGATTGAGACACAAGAGGGACGTAATTTAAAAAGAGTAAGTTTCCTTATTATCTCTATCAAAATTTTATATTGGCACCTTTATCAAAATCCTCCATCTTCACCTTCCTCCGCTAGACCATAGTAGTGTACACAACTGGAGATCGTACGATTACGGTCAGCAAGAGGTCAGAAGGTGATTACAATTACATCTTCACCATCGACCTCTTCATCTTCTTCTGCGCCTTAAACCCCTCAAGCCCTCAATTCGGTTTTTTTTTTTTTTTTTTTTAATGTAGTTGAAGTGGTGGTTGTCTGGTTGATAGTGTCTTTTGGCTTTAGTTGATGACATTTGTGGGGATGGTGGCAGACTGGCAGCGGTGGTAGACAGTGGAGATGGTGAGAATGTAAGAGGAAGATGGCACGGGTAAACAAGGACCTTTCATATTTTGTTCTGTATTCTATTTAAATTATTGCCAGACAAAATACAAAGACTAATTTATGTGTGTGTCTCTATGTCCTTCTCTCCGTGTCTGTCTCAATATCTCAAAATCAAACGCAGCCAAAAATAATTATTATACCATGAAATTTACTCCTTAGAATCTGTAGAAGATGAGTTTCAGCAAATAGTTTAAAACATGAAATTAATCGATTAATGAAATCAAAGTTTTAAATAAAATCAGTTTCATACATGTGAAACAGATTCAACAACAGAACTCTAGAATAGACTGGTAAAAAATATGATTTCAGGTGAAATAATATAAAGCTGGAGCCTATGATCCACGTTGGGATATAAAACCTTTATTTATTTATTGTGTATTAATGAGGCTCTGCCAGTAAACAGAAGATAGAACAAACAAGAAGCCGGGTTTTTCGGTATATCACTACTTACCATTTTAACTACTTCCATCGGATAAAAAGATTGTTTTAACGGTTTGATTTTACAAAACAGAAGGCATAATGGAGAGTAGAGTTTGGCATACCGTTAAACATTTGGTTGTGTGACATGGAACACATTGTATCTGGCATACTTATTATGCACGGAACTCTGCTGCTGGTCTCCCAATGTCGAGCTGTAGTTCGCTCATTATAGCTTGTAGTTTTCATTTGGTTGTGGCCTTGAGACAGTTTGGTAATTTGACCTTACGTTCTGAATTATATAATAAAGAAATGGCAGAAAATCAGTAATCAGAAGAGATGAATGAACTAATTTCAAGAGATATAAAATTACCAATAAAAATTGTCAAGATTAAATAGTTACTTAGCAAAAATATTAGAGCAAATAGAAAAAATATAGAAAGATAATACATCATGTGTGTATGTTCCAAGCGAGAAGACCAACATATATAGAAGAGAGAAACAAATATAGAGCATCTATTCAATTACTCTCTATAAATGCACCTTCTAAACTCTAAACACTTTCTAACAATAATATCCCTTCTCATATTTCAACAGTTTCCCCCATCAAGCGTATAATACAGCTAATAAGAATCGAGCTTGAGACATCAATAACTTATAGAAGAAATTATTTCATAGGGTGAGATATCAAAGAATAATCGTGTCTAAGACTCCCGCTCAAGCTAAATCTTGCAAAACTTTAAGCATATTGCAATAATATCCTTTGAAAAGCAAAATATGATGAAGACTAAGAATGATGAAGACTAAAAGAAGGGCCAATTGGAACTGCTGGGGACACGCCAGAGCCAACGGGAACTGTCGGAGGTGTGCAAGGGCTTGCTAAGAAAGGCTTATATATGAAAGGGGTGTGTGTGAACTGCGAGACTAGTATTTGGGTTTGAACACATGGGAAAACTAGAGACTCTCGAATACTCAGACACGGGCAAGAAACTCTTTTTTTTTTGTATTTGTTTGGTTTTTTGCATGGGTTTTCTTTCTTTCTCTTCTTTCTTTTTTTTTTTTTTCTTTTTTTCCTTTTAATACATAAATTCTTTTTTGTTTTGGCCAACAAGGATTGAACTCTGATACCATATCATGAAACCACTTGTACAAAAATCTTATGCAAATAAAAAAAATACATGAATGACTATATCTTTAACAGATAAAAAAACTTAATAATAATTTTCAATTTATTATTTCTGGTTTCTGTCACCGTTTCAACTATCTAACGTTAACCTCTTTCTAGTTCCATTCCTCTTACTCCTATTCAATATCTTCTTCCTCCTCCTCCTCATTCTACTCAATTTGGGAAAGAGAAAATCAAGAATAACACCCCCGACTTCATATTATGGCTTATGAGCTTAGCCGACCTACAATTTGCATATTACGCCAACATTCATATTTATGTCTCTCTTCCTCAAAAGAATACAGATTTTCCTAATTAAACTAAGCTATATATATGTTATAAAAATGAACTAAATAGAAATAGAAAAGTATCCATCTAATGTACCTCTAGTAATGTTATGTAATAGAAATCCTCCATATGCTGCATAAGGGCAGTCCCATCTCTTATTGAGCGGAATATATTTATTTCAGTTTGTAACAACTTCTCAATAAGCTCCTTCTCACCCTTCATCTGGAAGGAACAAGATGTCAGTTCCGAACAAAAACAAAATACCAAAATCTGAAAAAGGGCAAGCTGTAAATAATTTGGAAGAATTTTCTATCAAAGCGAATATCAATTAGGTGAAATCTAAGGTAACAAGTAATTGCAATAATTTGCATGGTATTTTCTCCCGACAAAAAAAAAAAAATTAATTGGTTGTAAATCTAACAATCATAAATTCATAACCAACAAGACTAATTATTATACAGTCATATTATAGAGAATCCAGGTACAAGGTACAATATTAGTGAAAAACATCTATTACATAGAATTTCTTGATATTAAAATTTTAAATAGAGAACATAATTTATTATCCAAAACGTAAGAGTCCAATCAGAATACACCAAGGCAAGCCAAATCAATGATATTGAGAAGGTGAATACTCAGGTGCAATCGACTTGATGTTAAGTTGTTTGTTAAAAACCGTTAGATGATTTGACATGTTTGACTAAATTGTGATCTAACGGTTCTAAAATGACAACTTCACATGAAATTAACTGCACCTGAGTTTTCACCTATTGAGAAACCATGGATTAAGCGTGAAGTATGAACAGCTCTTTAACCTTCTCCCAGAAAATGTTGCCAATCATCAAAAAATGTATTCATCTTTATGGAAATTTCGATTGTCACTCGACCTCAAGATGCAAGAATAAATGAAGTGAGTGAAATCATGCCTCCCTATCGCAGTTGAGCATATTTAATATATGTTTGCAATAAGGTGTAATATGCATGAGTTGTGCAGTTGTAATATAAGCAATTTAAATATTAGTAGAAAGATAGGAAGAAACATACAAATTCACTGACTATAATATCTGGCGTGGACTCCCCAAGAACATCACCTGCATAACCATCTCCCAAAATATCTTTGTTTTCCTGGATAGCACACATAAAATAAATAAGTAAAAATGAAGCACCAGAAAGAGTCCAAATGTAAATTACGATGAATAATATTCTCTGCTTTCATAATCTTTGCTCTTACCGACCAATATAGGTACAAATTAAAATATATTTTGTATAAAGACAACTTGGAGAATGAGCATAATTGATAAGTACTAAAAAAATATATTATATTGTTCAAACCTATGTATTATGAAAATTACACTAGATGAGATTTTGGCATCAAAGTTTTTTAAAAATTAACCATTTAATTGGTTAATGACACTCATAATTTGCTAATGAGCAACCACTTGCCAACTAAATTAATCAATTGAATGACTACCTATTCCTGAACTAACAATGGTTGAAAAAGGAACACCTTTAGTCATTTCCTAAATATTAAAAGCAAGATATGATACATGATGTGGTCAAGCAAGATCTATGTGTGAACGATCACACTTAAGATGTAATACGTGATAGAACGGAATAGCTTCATTTAATCCATCTAGCTTGACTTTTTCCAGTGAGAAGGTTTTATTGTTGTTTTTGTTGTTGTATTAAAACTTAAAAGCAAGCAGTCAAATTAAAAATTAAGGCTCATTAAAGATGCCAAATAAAGAGAGTACAACTTTTATACTTTGCATGCATGCGGGTACTAAACTAAGCACTCACCAGTGCATCTCTTAAAGCCCCTGGAGCAAGATATACGGGTTGAGCAACATGACAATATCCCATTAGCCGGGGTACAGTAGGTATAATGTCTCTGTGATTCACAACTCGCCAGCTATCTTTAACTTTCTGCAAAATGAAAGGCAAATTGTTATCTGTTCTACAAAAGTACAACAACAACAACAACAAAGCCTTGTCCCACTAGGTGGGATCGGCTTGTTCTACAAAAGTACACAAAATTCTACGGTTATGAAACTAATGGCAAATTAAAAGGAACATGGACTCAGACTGGAAGACGATATATGCTTTGCAATTACCCTTCACATGCTTAGCTGACTTTGAGATTTGGAGGTCTTATTTACATCTTTGGTACTAGATCAAATGGTGCAAGCATGGATCTTTGCTTGTTGGTATAAATAAAACTAAAGTTGGTTAAGAAATTGAAGCAAAAAAAACATAAAAATGGTAATAGTAATAATTCAGAAATTGCACCAAACTCCTATGCAATCATGTTATTCTAGCATTCGAATTTGCTAGTTATCCTTGTTCCGTATCCATGAGGGTGTGGCCAACACCAGTAAATATATCACTTAGTAAATTGGGAAGTAAGTTGTCCTTCTATAAAAGGAGGGTTGGGTCTCAAAAATTGTGTCTAGAACATTGCTTTGGTATCAAAATGCAATGGCTATGGCGCTTTTGGGATGCTAATGCAACTATCCATGACATTAATTAGTTTGTGAGGAACATTGGGAAGGTGATTCTCCATTTTATTTGACCTTTCCCCATCTTTATTGCCTATCCTCTTCAAATAACTTTTCAATCAATGATTCCTATCTATACAGGGTTCTTCCTATTCTAATACTTGGTACTTTCATTTTTCTTTCAAAACCTAGGTAATAGAGAGTCGTCCAACCTAGGTAATCTCTTGGGCTTTCTTCATAAAGCTCCATAATTAGGCAGTCCCTTGGGAAAGAAACAGGCGTCAGGCATCTATATGGTGTGAAGCAGATGGTCTCTTCAGAGGACTTTCCCTCTCAAACATGTTGAGATTGGAAAGCCATGGTTCACTATGCTTTGATTTTTTTTTCTTTTCGTTAGGAGGATAACTTATCTACAAAAATAAAAATAGAAATTAAAATTTCACGAGGCTTTCCTTTTGGTCTAACATCTCTAATTTTGTAGCTAGAACGGAAGGTTTGATAAAACCAACAAAAGGAATAAATCATTTGTTTCCAAAATTGTTTTTATTGGGTTCTCGGAGGGTCTTACTAGAATTAAGGGTAAACGAAAAGACGGCTACATAATCTGAGCCCCTTCCCAAAGACCCTAGGAAGATATAAGATACTAGCTGAGCTACAAATCACCAGTCTGGTTTCTCAACACTGATTCAGTGCTGACTGTAACTAAGTAGTATTCATCTGGGACCAGATGCGTAGCCGCAATTGCTTGCCTAAGATCATAATTATGCACATAGTTTGCAGTATCAGGTTTTCCCTAACAGCCAACTTATAGAACCAGTTGGTTATTCATGGACATTCAGTTCACACTAAAAGGAAGACAATGAAATCGACACCAACAAAATAATTTTTATATTTTCTGACCTCATTGTAAACTTCTGCAAATCTTTTGTTACCGACTCTTGGAGATCCAAAGTTGTACATAGTAATAGAAATTGCTCCTCGCCTGGTACGTAGAAAGTTAGATACTTTATACAACAGGCACAGTTAATTTTCTTGATACAAGGAAAATAATCTCACCTAGAAAGTAAATTATGGTACATAAAATATGATTTTCCATAAATACTTCTAAATTCAAGCTACTTTGCTTAAAAATAAATTATAAATGCAAGAAATGCAACTAAAAAGCAGAAAATAAACTTACTTAGCTAATTGGTTTGATGAAAGTTCAAGGGCAAGCAGGGTTGCCAACGCACCACCCAAACTGTGACCAGTCACATAAACATGCCATTTGTGAAGTGGTTCAGAATGTTCTTCTCTGGTACAAAAAGAATATACCTTCTGCTTGTCAAAATGTATTCAAAATTTGAAATGTAGAAAACAAACTCTGAATATCAAGATTTATACCGCTGTTTAACAGCAATGCTTCATAGCAATAAAAGAAATTCTTATGCTAAACCATATAACACCCTCAAAGTTTACACATTGAGATTTAACCAGAAGGCTGACTTCTCTAACATCACATAGTTAATTTGAGGTTCCTATTTCTTAACATGTTCATACTAAAGCTCTATGAATTCAGATAGCTGCATGGCAAATTCATGTTTTTTGATCAGCCATTATTAGTACCAAGTTTGCTTTCATGGAAGGGAGCTTTGTAAATTTAGTATGATGTACCAAGCATCTGAACTAGCTGTTAAAAGTTAGCTATTCCGTTCAGCATCTGATAGAATTAGTGTACATTAGCTTCAGTTTTACACTGTACACTTTCACATTCAACTTCCAATGAATAAAAAAACAGTACATTAGCTTCAGTTTTACACTGTACACTTTGACATTTGTGAAATATTTAATAACTCATCACCTTTGAAGAAACAGTACAATTAAGCCCCTCCGTTAGTTTCACTTGGCTAAAAGAAACGGAGACTACTTAACAACCCTCTAAACTTATGATGCTTTGTAAGGCTTATAGCAAGATATGTTATAGCCACATAAGCAGTCTTCGTTTTTTTTAGTTAAGTCAAACTAACGATGGGCTTAATTGTACCGTTTCTTCAAAGGTGAGGGGTTGTTATGTATTTCACAAATTTCAGGGGTGTATTTGTACAATTTTAAAAAGGTCAGGGGCATAAATGTCCTTTTCCCTTAGTCTCTTTCTATTTAATTATTTCTCAGCCTCCCTTAGTCCCTTCTAAAATAGACTTTTCTATGTTAGAATCTGTAATTAGGAAGTCAATAAGATTTTCAGGGAAAGTATATATTCTTCTATAGCTGTAGATATTTCACGTTGTTGTTGTTGTTGTTGTTGTAGATGAGAGACATATAGTTTTCCTCATATGTCTTCGTCTTTCTCTCATATTTTCTCTCTCAAAATGGTATTCAAACCCTAGAGAGGAACGAAACCCTACTGAGGCTGTTAGACATTCTACTTTTTCCCCCCAAGAAACCATGTCTTTCTGTTTCCAAGTACAATCAACTGAGACAAATTATGGACTTCTTTGATTAAGTGAAGAAAATGAAAACAATAAAATTTTGTTTTCTGTTTATTCTTTTTCCTCTAAAAACCTAAAACAAAAAATACTAAAAATGAAAATAGAAAATGAACAAGTCCTACAGTTCTAGATATTATATTCTCATTCAAGCCAATTTCGTTCCTGAAAGAAGCACTAAAAGGTCCAAATCTGAGATCGAATATCATGCAATGCATACAGAACATGCAAATCTGACTAATTAACTCCTCATAGAGCTTCACTTGTGGGACGTTAGACATACAACTCGTGTTTGTCACAATCAAGCTGCCATGCACGTAGCATCTAAACCAATTTTCTATGACAGGTTGATATCACTTCAGAGAAAATATTTATTATTTCGGATCAACTGCTAAATGTGATCAACAATGTTTTAGAGGCCTCAGAATAAGTTGCCTATTGTAAGGTTTGGTGGATGTAATTGATATGCTCCAACTTAAGGGTGACTTTTAGAATCTATAAATAGGATAGGATATTGATAATGTATATGGGCAACTGTTGACTAAATCATATCAAATCTGATTTCATTTATTAGAATATATTATTGTTGGTAGATATTAGTTGAAGTATATTTAATGTTAGTAGTTGAGTTAGATCTTAGTTGTAGTATATTAATGAGGGTAGTTGAGTTAGGTTGAATATTTTTGTTATAAATAGGGCTGTTATCTCTTTGTAACATATTCAGTAAATTTAAATACTTCAAGTTGGTATCAGAGCAGTAGTATCTCTGCACTGTGCCTCTGATTTCCAGCAATGGCTGACAGTTCCTCAGCCACTAATCCTGGACAGAAGGAGACCATTGCTCCTACTCCATCAGATTTAAAATCTGAACAGCGGGTACAAGTTGGTGGTGACTCCCATTCAGTTCAGATCACCATTTTTTGACTCAATGGGTCAAACTACCTTAGGTGGTCTCAATCAGTTCAGATGTACATCCGTGGAAGAGGGAAGATTGGATATCTCACCGGTGAGCGAAGCCAGCCTAATGTCACTGACCCACAATATAATGTGTGGGATACTGAAAATTTCATGGTGATGACATGGCTGGTGAACTCAATGGAGGAAGAAATCAGCAGCAACTATATGTACTATGCCACTGCTAAAGAATTGTGGGATAGTGTCAAGGAAATGTACTCTGATCTTGGGAATAAATCCCATATTTATGAACTCACTCTAAAAGCTAGAGAAATTCAGCAAGGGAGTGACAATGTCACCAAATATTTCCACATATTGAAGCGGATATGGCAGGACCTTGACCACTTCAATAACTACAAGTGGAATTCAGCTGCTGATGCTAAACATCACCAACAAACAGTTGAAGAAGGGAGAATATTTCAATTTCTTGCAGGCCTTAATGTGGAACTAGATGAAGTTCGTGGCAGAATTATTGGGAGAACAATTCTGCCCTCAGTTGGGGAAGTATTTGCTGAAGTTAGAAGAGAGGAAACCCATAGAGCTGTCATGATGGGGAAAAGCAAGCCTGAACAGACTTCTTTGGAGTCTAATGCTCTCCTAGTGCAACCTGCTGCATTTAAGAGTTCATCAAGTCAGAAAAACACCTCCAATCTTTGGTGTGACCATTGCAATAAACCTCGTCATACCCGAGAAACCTGCTGGAAGATTCATGGAAAACCAGCACACCTTAAAAACAGCAAACCAAGCCCTAAAACACATTCTACTCCATCTGCTTATGAGGCTGAAAAAACATCCTTGAGTAAGGAACAGGTTGAGCAGCTCATAAGGCTGTTAAATTCCAGTTGTGTGTCTAGTACTCCTAGTGGTTCTTTGGCTCAAACAGGTAATTTTAGTATTCCTACTTCCCTTAACTGCACCTCAAATTTGAATGCACCATGGATTGTTGATTCAGGTGCATCTGACCATATGACCAGCCACTCTCCTTTATTTAAAACTTATTTTCCTTGTTCTGGAAATGAAAAAATTAGAGTTGCTGATGGTAGTTT
>JASCZI010151516.1:29247-40761 GCA_036250425.1 Stylosanthes scabra | reverse complement strand
TATATATATATATATATATATATATATATATATATTCCCCTCTTGCTAGTAGTAATGGTTGACTTACCGTGTGAACTTGGAGAATATACCAAGAGCAGAAGTAATTGTAAATAAATAAAGTAAAAATAATTAAGGCCTTAGTAATAAGGTGTTTGTTTTGGGTAAAATTAATAGAAATAATGCATAAGGTGAATTGGTAAACTCTTGTGAATGGGCCTAAAGAGAGTGAGACGTACGTTATAATAAAAATATTCTATGAACCATACAAAGAAAGATTCAATGGAAATTTGGTCTAAAGGTATGTCACATTTGGAGTAATTAACGTGTGTAAGTAAGCAAGCTTTTTTTTCCTCTTCGGGGTGTGTGTACATTTTGCAAACAAAAACGGAACAAAGCTTTACCTAGCTAGCTAATAAATCTTCATGTAAAATATCTTAATTACATTTAACAATCTCTTCACCTAATAATCTCCATACTCTCTAGCAATGAGTTGTGTCTCAGAGCTTTATCCTAATCTCTCCTTCTCTATGTTTTGGGCCCAAATATTGGGCTTTACCTATCTAGTCAGTATTGGGTTGTATATCAAAACCCATTACTCTATGTAACAATATTATAAGAGTTTAATTTTGATGCACTGACGGTGTAAAGAGTTTTACACAGCCATCCAATCAGATTCATGTATTTATATGACTTTAGAAGTAGTGGATTTGAAAATTAATTGCTTTTGATGATGTGGTAACACCTAATTGAATGCATGTGTAAAACTCTTTTACACTGACGGTGCATGGAAATTAAATTCATATTATAAATACGAAACTCTACACAATAATACAAATAATCATTAATACAAACATGCATAGTTTCAGAATTAAATTTCAATTTCTCTTTTCTTGTTCTTCAAAAACTTTACATGGTATCACAGAGCTTCAACATCCATGGTAGAAATTATCAACCCACCACCATAGGGCTCAATCAACAACATCAATCAAAATTCTGTGCAGAAGCCACTACCTATCCCCATTTCAGACAAGCTCAACAGTGAAAATTTTCTTACCTTGACATATCAAGTCATTCAAACTATCAGTGGTGCAAAATTACAACATCATCTAGATAAAGAAAAGGTACCAACACAGTTTGCATCAAATGCTGATAAAATTGCAGAAAAAGAAACTCAAGAGTATTAAGATTGGAGAGTAGATGACTATAATGTCAATTCTTGGTTATTTGCATCTATGGATTCCTCTTTCAAACACATAATTTTAGGCTGTAAATTTGCTCATGAAAGCAGGATCATATTACACATCTTTTTTGCCTCACAAACGAGGGCCAAAATTCACCAATTACACTTACAAATCAAAACTGTAAAGAAGATGAGACCAAGTGCATATTACTTATTTCAAATAAAGAAACTGGCTAATTCTCTAGCAAATGTGGGAGCTCCAATCTCTAATAAAGAATACACCAATGTGATTCTTGATGGTCTCAACAATGATTACCATCCGCTCATTACCTCTGTCAACACTAGAGAGCCTCCCCTCTCTATCTCTGATCTCGAAGCACTCCTCATGGCCGAAGAGGAGCTAATTGAAAGGTTGAAAAAACCTAATACATCAATGGTTCAGGTTAATGTTAGTCAAACTACAAATCAGAATTCAAGAATCAATAATTCAGAGAAAAAGGGAATGCTGGAAATTCAGGAAAAATGGGTCGTGGAGGCCGAGGTGGTAGGGGTGGAAGAAACAAATGGAATAACAATAATAACAGACAGAAATGTCAAATTTATGGTAAATTAGGTCATATTGCAGTATATTGCTATTTTTCATTTTGATCCTCAAGCTTAAACCGCTCAACAGAATTCTGGAAATTCTACTATGCAGCGAGCTCTTCCTCCACTACCCAGCCTCCACAACTCTAGGGCTATGATTGCAAACCCCTCTACCCTACATGATCAATCTTGGTATGCCGATTCAGGAACATCCCATCACTGCACACCAGAAAATTCAAATTTACAAAGTTCTATGGATTGCCAAGGCCAAGAACAAGTTTACATAGGTAACGGCACAGGTATTGGCATTAGCCACATTGGAAATTCTGTTTTAAATCACATTCTTATCTCAGAAAGATATTATCTCTATGACTTATTGCATGTTCTTACTATTGCTCATAATCTAATAAGTATGTCTCGTTTTGCAAGGGATAATAACGTTTATTTTAGTTTTTGGCCTGACTTTTGCTTGGTACAATCACAGGTTACCAATCATATTCTACACAAGGGAATTATAACATGTATAAATTTGAAAGTGTTGACATTCCTAAAAAGACTTCCATTGTTGTTAATCCTACTATACTCAGTTTTGTTTGTTTAAATCTAGATCTATATCACAAACGTTTAGGGTATTCTACTGCCAAAATTGTACATGACATTGTTAATAGATATTCCTTGCCCATCAATAAATCCGTTACTCAACATGATATGTGCAAATATTGTGGTATGAAAAAATCTCAGCGTTTACCATATTTTTCTACTGATTTTAATTTTTTATCATGTTCCTTTAAATTTAATAGTCTCGGATGTTTGGAGTCCAGCCCCTATTGAGAGTCGTTTGGGTGTAAGGTGCTATGTATTTTTTATTGATGTTTTTTCTAGACACACTACTATTTATCTAATTAGACAGAAACCAGAAGTCTTTTAGGCATTTCAGTTTTATAAGATTTCCATAAAAAAAACAATTAGGATTATCAATTAAGGCTTTACAAACTGATAGCACAAAAGAATATCTTTCAAAAAGTTTTGTAAAATTTTTAGCCACTGGAGGTATCAAACATAGGCTGACTTGTCCTTATACTCCTCAACAAAATGGACTAGCATAGAGGAAAAACAGACATATAGTAAAAAATGCCCTAGCTCTTTTAGCTACTGCTTCACTACCTCTATATCTATGGAATGAGGCTTTTACTACTGTAGTACACCTAACAAATAGAATGCCATCTATTATTACTCAAAACAAATCTCCTTTTGAGTTACTTTATGACTGTCTACTAGACTACTCTTACCTGAGGGTGTTTGGTTGCTTATGTTTTCCCCGTATCAGACCATACAATACTCACAAACTAGAACTTAGGTCAGAACCATGTATCACTACTAGAAAAGCGCTCATTTCCGATGGATTTACCGGTGAATTTTGGGGAGGATGTTACCGGGGGATTTTGGGAGGAATTTACCGGCGGATTTTGGATAAAAAAATTTCCTGAAAAACCTTACCGGCGGATTTTATTTTCTCACGGTAATTCCGCTGGTAAAATATGGTATTCAATTTATCGACGGATTTTTCCCACCCTAAATCCTCCGATAATGTTGACAGATAAATAAGACAAGACAACATCTCCCATTGTATCGAGTGCCGCCGCCGTTTTGGGCCGCTCCAAGACGCCGCCGAGCTTGACGCCCCTCCCCATCACCCACATTCCACCGAAGCTTCGAAGAATACCCTCCATCGTCCGTGGTGTGCTCAACCGTCGAAGCTTGTGTCCTCGCCGCCGTCGTCCTCAACCTAAAACATAAGGAAGGTATGTGTAATTTCGTTTAGGTTTAGTTTTTTATGGTCTATTCAATGAAACCCTAACCCCCAAAATTCTCTTCCATGCTCAATGTTTGTGCCACCTGCAGTCACCTCCGCCGCCTCCACCCATCTCCGCTCCTTCGCCGGTCACGTTTGCATCGCCGCTCCGCGATGGCTCTATTACCTCTTCACGAAACTCGCATCTCTCTGTCAACGCGCTTTCACCATCGCTGTATTCTCCCTCTTGCTTCCTTCTGGTTCAAGATCACATTGCAATGGTTTGTCATATTCACTATAAATACACACAGGTATGGGCCTTTCTGGCTGATTGGACTTTGATTTCACCGACAAAGTCCCTCGGTTCTTCGATTGCGCGGTAAACTCACTTTCTCACTTTCAATTACAAACCTATCTTTGTTTTTTTTTTCGGATTTTGTTCTGTTATTACTTAAATCTAATTTGCAACCTAATCATTTTGTACACATTGTATTAGAATTTAGATCTTAGGATCATGATCAAGCTTTGCATGTGCTCTTGCCATGTTATGTGCATCTCGATCTCTTGATTCGTTTCAAGTTTGACAAAATGGATCTATTATTTTACCCTAATTTTGACTTGATTCTCATTTTGTTATAAGGGGAAAGAGGCTCTTTTTGTTGATATAATGTGATTTGAAAATGTTCGTGGTGGAAATGTGATATGTTCAAAGGGGCCGAAGTAATTACTATAGTTATGACATTTTGTTATCTTTAATTTATGTTATTTTCAATGTAATAAATGCTTAGTGGATGAATCACTAATTTTAGTAATTGGTAAACTAGACTAAGCTCAAATCTGCAACAAAATGTGATGGATGAATAAAACCCTAAATAATTAAAACCCTAAACAATTAAAAGAAGAAGAAGCAGGTACCTTTTAAGTTTTAACCGAGGAGAGGAAGACGATCAAGCAACAGAGGCGAGGAGAGGACGGACGACATTGTCGAAGATGGCCGGGAACGGCGACGAGGCGAGCAGAGGTCGGACGACGTGGTTGAAGTGATCAGAGGACAGACGACGTCGACGCGGGGAGACTAAGTGACGATTCGAAGAAAGGAAATGGAGGAGGGAGAAGCCGGCGGTGATGGAGTAGCGGCGGCGATGGAGATGGGCATAGGGTTTCCGCCGTTTCAGAAGAGAAGAGGGTGAGTGAGGCTGGAAAATCGCAAATGGCAAGGGCTCGAGCAACAATGCAACACTTGTGTTTGTATTTTTTGTTTTTTTAACAAAGGAGAAACGACGTCGTCTGTGGCCTCACTCAGAAAATCGACCGGGTCCCGATTCGGTTCAATCGTCCAGAAACCGGTTCGACGGTTTCTAAGCGATTTTCAATTTGGCGGTTCCAGGGTGTAAATCGAGCCGTTTTTGAGACCGATCGACGGTTGAACTGGTTCGACCGGCCGGTCCGAACCGGTTGTCAGAACCATGGTTTATATTCTAATGGTTACCATCTAATTATTTATATTTATTTTTTTTAATTATGTCATCGTTACGGTGGGAATTATCGGCAAAAAAATCCGCCAGTAACATTTTAGGCATTTATTTTTTTTTAAAAAAAAACTTTAACATTACCGGCAGAATTTGGGGGGGAAAATTCCATCGGTAATAACGTTGGCCCCAAATTGGACACAATAAACCTATTACCGGTGGATTTTAAAATTCCGCCGGTAGCTAATTACTGGCGGATCAGTAACGGTAAAAATGGCAAAAAATATGAAAAAATCCGTCAGTAACGGGCGCGTTTATTGTAATATATTTTTATAGGCTACTTACAACAACATAAATGATATAAGTGTCTAACTAGATTTGGAAAAACTATTATTACTAGAGATGTTGTGTTTGATGAAAATAATTCTCCTTCTATTTCATGTTTTGAATCTGATTCTAATTCTACCAAAGATAACTCTAACTACACTGTGACTGAGTTTTTGCCTAACATTTCAACTGTGCCACCCTCTACCCTAAGTCTTAGTGCACTCATTCCCCGCACCACTACTGAGGACAATTCTGCCCACAGTGGCACTACCAACATTGCTCCCACCCCTGATATTTCACAACTTCCGCATCCAACACTCACAACTAACCCATCTACTGTCATTATTTCTATTTCAAGTATTGAAATAACTCTCCCTATAGTCAAGCCACCTCCTACTCATCCACCCCCACCTCCTACAAACACTTACAATATGCTCACTCGCTCCAAAACAGGTAACACAAACCCAAAAGCTCTTCGAGTAACTCACTCAAACTCTAAAACTGATTTTATAATTTTACCAAAGTCTGTTAATCATGCTTTACAAATTTCAAAATGGAAAGATGCAATTTTAGCTGAATATAAAGCACTATTGTATCATAAAACATGGAGTTTAGTTGAATTACTTAAAGATGAAAAAGTAATTAATTGTAAATGGATTTATGCAAAAGGTGAGATAATTAGGTATAAAGCTCGTTTAGTAGCTAAGGTTTTGTTCAAATTATTGGGGTGGACTATGATCAAGTGTTTTCCCCTGTCATTAAATTTGTGACTATTATGATAATTTTAACCCTAACTTTATCTAAAGGCTGGCAAATAAAATAGTTTGACTTTCATAATGCTTTTTTAAATGGACACCTAAAAGAAACTATTTATATGACACAACCTCAGGGTTTCACCTAGGGCCTGGTACTTAACCATCATTGCCACTCTTCAATCTCTCAGATTTCAGGTGACAAAGTCAGATACCTCTTTATTTTGAAGATTTAGTTATAATTCCGTGATTTACATTCTTATTTATGTAGATGACATGTTGGTCACAAGAAATGATACTGATGAAATCACAAATGTTTTAAATAAACCACACTCTTCGTATCTTTTAAAAGACCTTGGGCAATTAAATTACTTTTTGAGAATTGAGGCAATTCATCATTCCTCAACCCTTATTTCCTTAAATCAAACAAAGTATATACAAAATTTACTCTCTCGGGCAGAAATGCAAGAGAGTAAACCCGTATCTACTCCTATGCTAAGTTCACAGAGGCTAGTAGCTAACGCTGGAACCTCCTTTGAAGATCCTATCTTGTATCGTTCCAGTGTGTGTGTGTGTGGGGGGGGGGGGTTGTAATATGCTACTATAACTCGCCCAGACATCACATACTCTGTTAAAGACTTAGCCAATTCATGGCAAAACCATGCATAAAACACTAGCTAGCAGTTAAGAGAGTACTAAGATATTTATTTGGGACTCAGACAGATACACTTCAATTTCACAAAAGTAAAGACTTACGATTTACCTTTTTTTAGATTCTGACTGTGCAAACGACCCTGATGACAGACGATCTACCATTGGCTTCTGCGTCTTTTTTGGCTTGAATCTAGTGTCTTGGAAGTGCTCCAAACAGCCCACCGTGAGTCGAAGCTCCACCGAGGCTGAATATCGAGCCCTTGCAGCCACTTTTACGGAGGTCCAGTGGATCCAGAATCTTTTCTTCGAACTGAAGCAGCAGTTCCCTACACCTCCGACCGTGTTCTACGACAACCTTTCCGCCGTGCATCTCGCTTATAACCCTGTCCTACACAATCGCACAAAACACTTTGAGTTAGATATTTATTTTGTGCGAGAAAGAGGTTTACAAGTTCTAATATCAGTAACTCACATACCTACATTTGAACAAATAGCCAATATCCTCACCAAGCCCCTTCCGGCGTCGCCTTTCGTCAAGTTTAAGGGCAAACTCATGCTCTATTCTCCGCCGCCTTGAGCTTAGGAGGGGCGGGGGGTTCGCTAGGGTTACGATAGGTAAAGGAGAAAATTAGGGTTGCCTCAAATGAGTTGTGTGTAAGAGCTTTTTGTCTTTTGGTAATCGTGTCTAAGAGCTTTACCCTTGTCTCTCCTTCTCTATGTCTTGGGCCCAAATATTGGGCTTTACCTATCTAAGTCAGTATTGGGTTGTATATCAAAACCCATTACTCTATGTAACAATATTAGAAATATCAAACTTTACACAATAATACAAACACTCAATAATACAAAAATTCATAGTTTGATAATCAAATTTCAGTTTCTCTTTTCTTGTTTTTCAAGAACTTTGCAAAAACCAACAAATTCAATTTCTTTTTAAAATTTTATACATAACTTTGTACGATTTTTAGAAAAATGGAAGATTTTTGGTATTTTTCCAAAATTTAGGACAAATTAAAGAGTCAATCTTTTCCCAATTTAATATCCGTTGATTTTTTTAAAAAAAAATGATTTTTGATCCTAAATTTATTACTCTAAATTTTTAACCATAAATTTTAATCCTAAACTTTTTTTAAAAAATAAGGATTCTAATTTGTTTAATATTAGCTGATTAAAATTTAATTTCATATGCATACTATAATATGAAAATACGTATCTATGACTATTGTGTCAGACTATACATAAAATTGTACTACATAATTTTGAATTAACACAGAACTTTTTACATAAAAGATTTTATCAAGGTACAGACAATCCAGATTTTACGTGGAATCGAAAAATAAATTAAAATGTAAAATCGTGAAATTATAGAAAAATTTAAATTGTAAAATTATCTGATTTAGTGCAAATTTTATAAAATCGGTTAACTAATTAAAAATCATAATATCAAAATATTTTAAGAGTTTAATTGAGATTCTAGCTACCTTGAATTTGATGGTGTATAAACTTTTTAAGTATTTGATCGTCTCCCCTATATTGACCTCTACTACTGTGGTTGAATAAAGTTTGAAATATATATGAATATGATCATTGCCATTTGCCAAGTTGCCAATTGCTATTTGTTGGTTCCTTCTCCGAAAGGTCGATTGGTTTTCCCTCAGTTTTTTATTTTTAATTTTATTTTTATATCAATGTTTTTTTAATTTATATAAAAATTAAGAATTTAGTTAGACTTGGTTAGATAAAATAAGTATACAGCTAGCATTATCAAAAATATAATATGACATTCAGAAAAACTATTGACTATTTAAGTAGTAGTAAGTACTAATGAATATTAACGACAAGACAAATAATATAAATAAGGACTAAAATATTGTTATGATATGGGAGGAAAATTAAGTGAATCTTAATTTATCAGGATTTTTTTTTTCATTCACTTGATTTTTAATTCATCTTCTTTGTTATAATTAAAAAAAAATTATTTAATGTTGCAATAATACAATAACTATGGTTGGAAGTGAGCAAAGCTAAATCGAGTTAAGCCAAACTTAAATTCGTCTAACAAAAATTAAGTTTAGCTAATAATTCTACTAATTAACAATAATCGAGTCTATTTCTTAAGTTCAAGCTCAACTTACTGAAAGTTCATGAACTAGCTTGAGTTTACAAGATGGATCAAATAATAAGAATATTTTTTGTAATTTTATATCAATAAATTATAATAATGCATCATGTATATAAAAAATCACATTTATATAATGAGTGATTAATGATGATATACACTTTAAATATGATGTGTATTAATATTTTAATAAATAGATATTTATTTTTTATCGTTAAACACTCACCAAGAGATCCAAAAGTTTTTTTATTCGAATCGGCTCACAAACTAATAAGTTGAGCTTATCTAAGCTCAAGCTCAAGATCAATTAATTTAGTTTTTAGTTTAAATTCAAATTCAAACTCATCAACTCATGAATTTAAGTTATTGAATCAATAACGAGTTAAGTTATTGAACTGAGTCATGAGATAACTATATATATATTTATATATATATTCTAATTCTTATTTCGTCGGATTCTAGAGCTAATATTAAATTAATGGTAAGCTCTTGAGCCTGGTAGACAAATAATTGTGACTCTCTAAATATATAATCAGAGTTAAAAATGAAAAGAAGATATGCACATGCGTCCTTTTGAGGGCGTTTTTTATTTGAATAAAAAATTCATTATTTAAGTTTTTTTTTTTTAATATGAAACATTTACATTTGTATGTATTGTCACTTATTTGTCTATAGAAATGAAACTAAAAACATTTAAGTACAAACAATATAAAGACACCAAAAAAAAAGTACAAACAATATAGAGAAAATGGTGTCATCAAAGAAATAATAAGCAACTAGAGAAAATGGTGGGCAGAGAAAGACAAAACATTTTAATTGGGAAGGGACCAGCCTTCGTGCATTTTTGAAGGTCCACTATGTGTTTAGCATTATCAATTATGGACATTGTCACATTGCATATTTGCATCTTCTTTAAAGCCGAATTTAATTAAGGGAGTGATATACATAGCTTATTTCTTAGTTGCCACCAAAGAAATATATATGTAAAAAAAAAAAACTATTTCATAATATATAGTCACACTGAATTTACAATGATAATGATCAGTCTATTGGACAATTTAAAAAATAGAATCGATATAACTTGTAAGGATTTAGATTGTATTGAATTTATTTTATTTTTTGTTGAGGTCGAATCCTCAACGATTGTCCAAAGGACTTCAAAAGGGGGGTCGAGATACGAGGTTTGGGACAAGAAGGTGTGCCTTCGATGACAAACCCTACGGCGTGGCCGAGAGTTATAGCCGAGAAGGGGTTTTTGTGGAGGTGAATAGCTCTAGAAGCCCAGAATAGGATTATGGGATTCTAGATCTATTGGAGTGAGGTAGGTTAAGAGAGTGCGTACCTTAAGGGGGTGATGCCCCCTGCTTATATAGTTGTGGGTAGTTGAGATCTTTTTGGGATCTGTTAAGATTGTATAAAATCTTTCCTATTTTAGATGATTCATCTTCATCTTTGTTTGTGGGCCACTTTTATGGCCTTATTCTTTGATGATCTTGGGTCTTGGAGGCTGGTCCGTAACATTGCCCCCACTCGGGAGCTTGAGGCTTTTGGGGCAAGCTTGCGAGTTCACAACCTATTTTTTGGCAACAGTTCCGGGCGGTTGTGTCGACTTCCGGAGGCTTGATGCATGCAAGGCGAGTTCCGTTTTTCTGAGTTCCGGTTGCTACGTGTTTCTTTGTGGTTCAAGCGTTGAGAGGGGGCCTTTCGCTTTTCTTTGCTGACGTGGCGGGGGAAGTAATGATTTTTCTCATGGGATGCGGTTTTCAAAGCTTCTGTAACCGTCCCATCATTTCCTTGCCCCTGAGTTCTCCGAGGCGTGTTTAAGAAGGCTTGGAGGGTTCAAGGGACTCTTTTTTGCTTTCTCTTACGTCTTTCTTCTGAGTTTTCTTTCTCGAAGATTTCTCTCTTTCGCTGGTGTTCTTCGCCTCACATTTTCATCTTCGGCTTCCTTCGGTTGCAGGTATTCCCTTCTTCCTTTGCTTCTTGCATTTCATGAACTGCGTTTCCAGTGTGTGCTTTGTGTGTTGTTGTTGTTTTTTTTTTTCTTTCTTCTTCGCCTTTTTCCCTTTCTTGTTTTCTTGATTACTGGCATTGCTCACATTTGCAGGCTTTATTTATTTTTCGAAATGGCGAAGAAGAAATCATGCCAAAATGTTCGTAACCCTCGCGTGCTTTCTCTGGCTGAGAGGGAGTTGTATGGTTGGGTTGACCCAGAGGTTTTTACACAGTCTTCTGTGTTGGCCTCCGAACATCTTCTCGAACTACGACGCGAGATGAGGTTGGCCCAGGACCTAGCCTCAGAGAGGGATTATGTTCTAGAGGCGGCTGGGCCTTCCGACCGGTTGCCTTTCTGGGCGCTTGAGGATAGGACCCATTTTTGTGGGTCTATGTCGAGTTGTTTACGTACTTGGGTGTCCGTCTTCCTTTTTCGGATTTTCAGATAGAGGTTTTGACGCGGTGTCGACTGGCGGCGAGCCAGCTTCATCTTAATGGTTGGGGCTTCCTCCGCACCTTTGAACGCGTCTGCCTTCACTTTGGATTCCGCCCGTCCTGGCGCATCTTTCTGTACACGTATCAACTTCATGCTCCCCCTCCCGGGAATGGTTTCTTGTCTTTTCGGGCTTACCAAGGTAGGT
>JASCZI010151515.1:30405-40790 GCA_036250425.1 Stylosanthes scabra | reverse complement strand
ATCCGTCACTAACGCTTTCCATTTTTATATTTTTTTATTCCAGTAAAACACAATCCGTCACACACGCATTGTTGTCAAATTTTTTTTTTTAAAAAAACGAGCCATGAAATGCGTCAGGGACGCATTGCTTATCATTTTCAGCAATGCCAATCCGTCAATGACGGATTCTCTCTGACACACCCATATTGAACAAAATCACCACTTTTGCTTCATATTGAACAAAATCACCACCCCTTCTATCATATTAAAAAAAAGCAACCGAATATGAATCAAAGAGGTATGGTCCCATGTTGGATTTTTATAAATCTATGGAGAGATATTGGGACATAAAGTGGTGTAATAATAGCACCTTGGTGGGTCATCATGTAGCCCACTCAAGTAGTGGGTGTTCCATGCTACTAGCTAGTGCACCCATTCACAATGAGCTCTCCATATTTATTGAGACAATGATTTTATTAAACAAAGACTAATATATATAAATTGATTAGTAAAATAAATTAGGGTATACGTGGAGAAAGTATTCTACCATATATAATTTTTTATTTTGTTATATTTAAATAAAAATAATTGTTTTAAACATACTCTAATATAACATATTTAAATTACATAATTTAATTTCTTTAAAAATAATTATTATGAATTTATTTTTTTAAAAATGATCTTCCACAAAAATCAAACCATACCCTAAGTTATTTTTCACATGTGATATTCAAGGACTTTCCCTTATTAAAGCACCATGAATATAATTTAGAACCCGTTTTTCATTACTTACACATTGGCCATGGTTATTGGTTGCAAGTTGCAACATTGTTGGTGGACCAACATTGTTAAATGCTAATCATGAAAGTCAGTCTTGCCCCAAAAAAAAAAAGAAAAAAGAAAGAAAGTCATGAAAGTACAATTAATAGAGAAGCTAAGGCATAAGGATGCTTAGATCAAGATTAAGTATGATTAGGTTTAGGATCCGAAGAAGTTAAACTTTCAATTAAAGAGATGACATATTGACATTCAACACGGCTTTATATTTTCACAAGTTTGACTTTCAATCTTCAATTATGAGAACTAATAATCTTTCGAAATTGAATGGTCAAGCGTACGGAAAAGTTGCTCCAATTCAAGTCAATGGTATGTCACAAAATGTAGGTGGATATTTTACTGAGTAAAAGTTGTTGACTTTTTAGAAATTGAACCAAACATGAACTTTTCTTTTTCTTGGTGGTACCAACCGAGAACCTTAAGTTCGTTGAAGCTGTTTAATTATTCATTTCCTAATACTTTTGTTAACATGTTTATTTATATACAATAACAAGTTGAGCAACCATGCTTGAATGATTCATATTATATTATAGAAAATGTATAAGGAACTACTCCCTCAATTTCTTCCAATAAAAAAAAGCGAAAGGGATAAATAATATGAAATGAATGGATTTCGAATTAGGAATTAAGGCTTACAAATTAAAATTTAATTGTTTATGGTTTAGAATTTAAGATAGTCGATAAGATAGTGACCGGTGACTGAACGCACGGGATGAACTTGAGACGGAATTAAGAGCGGCACTAAAAGAAAAAAAAATGTAGAAGTGTATATTGGAGATCAAGCTTTGTTAGCCATAGGCATCACCATCATGTTTGGTGTTTTAAGAGATTCAAATTGATAGAATATCATCTCTAACTGCATTTGTGATATAGCTAGGTTCTGTCTAGGGTCTAGGTTAAATACAACAATATATATATATATTTTTTTTGGTGTAGGGTTAAATACAACAATATAATTCAAAACTTTCTTTTCATTTCTTCTTCTTGACTTTGTAATTTTTATTCTTTTGATTTTTGGTCTGGTCCTTTGGTTGAAAATTAAAAGTCTTAAATTCATTCATGATTAAACCCAAATTTGTTGACCAAAAACAAATAAATTTACATGCGATTTCATCATAATGCTAATAGCTTAAAGTCTTCTTTGTTTTTGGTCAAGAGATTGAAGTCTCGTTTTTGGTGAACCAAGAGGTTGAAGTCTTTTTTTTTTGTACAAAAGAGGTTGAAGTCTACAAGTGGGAAACAAGCACTATTTTGTTTTTGCATTAAAAGAGAGACAAGCACTATATACACCTATAAGTCTATAAAAAACTATGGGCCCATCATCTTGGAGATTCCAAATTTACTATAAAAACCCATCTTAATCAGCTTCAGGCCTTTTAATAATGAGAACAATACCCGGCCCATAAAAATTAAGAAAAATATACGTTATATGCCCCACTTTATATTAGCTTTTAATTTAATCCTTAAAATGTATTTCTTTTCAATTTTATATGTCTAAAACAAGGCAAAAGTTAATCAATTTTTGTGCTTAGCTTATTTCAGAAGTGTAAAATAGAGACATTTTGAAATATTTGATCTAAAATTGAAATGGAATTAAACTTAAAGATGTTAAAACTTTTTCAAATATTTAGTGTAAAATTAAAATGAACTAAAATTTTAGAGTAAATTTGAAACCTAATATACATGATCACAAAATAAGAGAGCACTACTGATATTTTGGTGTCTATAAAACCTATATAATATAAAATGAGCGTAATTTTTTTTTTATTGCTGTCTATAAAACCTATATAATATAAATGCTATATTTTATATTTTGTTTAAAAGAATAAATATATATATATGTCAGCTTATATTTTAATTAAAATAATATAAAATCCCACCCACTATATTGTTTTTTATTTTCATTTTTCATCTTTCCAAAGTAGGTGAAAATAATAATAAAAAAGAAACAAGAAAATGCAATGTATGAAGGGAAAGAGACAAATCAAAGCTTCCATCTCAGACATAATTCAGAGAGGCAGCCGATGGTGATAATAGGAATTATTATTCATTTGATTAATTGACGGTGGACACAGAAATGGATATTACACAATTTGATGTGAGATATTTTAATAAAAAAATTTGGAAGAAATTTGTAAATAATTTTTTATTCATTATCTGGGGCAGAATGTTATCGTTTCTCGGGTCATTGTCATTATATATGCATACAAACTACATATCATGTTTTGTTCTCTTTTTCTTTTTTAACTTGGTTCTGTAATTAATTAATAGTTATGATATAAATACTTAAAATAATACATATAATTATATATCATGAAATTCTTCGTCTAAAAACTTAAGAGAATAAGAGTAGATAATATATCGGTATAATATCATCTTTACGCAATATTTTATTATTATTATTATTTTGAATTTATATAATTTTTTTCTTTTATTTATTATATATTAAATTATTTCTTTTAAAGTTTAATAAGAATCCAACTGTAAATCTTTAGGTTACAAGTTCTCTTATTCAACCGAAATATATGGAGTTGCTTAATTTTTCTTTATGTTCCACTTTTCTTTTTCTTTTTTTAACTGTTTTGAGGCAACCATAATGGAGTGAGAACAAAGCTTTCTTTTTTCCAAGTGAGAAAAGAAATTAAACCCAAGTTTATTTGATTCTTGCGTGGTTGCTATTCAATATTCATGCCATTCTCCATTACTCTTACCATTTCCAATTAATGCTAACAATCTTCTTAAGGCAAGCTAAGCATATGTATCTAGTCTTTTACTAAATTTAAGTTGGATATGGTCAATCATAAACATTATTCAAATTATTACTCATACACATATATATAGAATTATGATAAGTTACATTCTATAAATATTCTTACTCATTCCAAATGACTATGATATATTGATATGATATGATATGATTTAAATTGTCTATTTCTCCCTTTTGAATTTTTATTGATAGTTTGCATTAGAAGGAAAACTATATATAGGAGCAATAATAGAAAGAAAGAACCACAATAGTTCTCCATGTGAAGTTCTCATCATTAAAATGGAATGAAGTTATGTTGGAAATTAAATGGAAATGGATATATAAAAATAGAAACTCTATAAAGGAGGGAAAATGTAACTACTACTAGCTAGTGAAGTAACATTTGAGAAATGTATATTCTCTCCTAAGGTATAGTTCTCACCGCCCCTACCTTATAGACCCAAACTCCACAATTCTTTTTTTTTTTTTTTGGTTGAGCATAATTCAACTGAGTAGCTGACAATGAAATCATGTTATTACTTTGAAGAAGCTTTTTTTTTTTTTTGCCGAAAGGACGCTCTTCTAGTGTTTAGCAAGAGTCTATCGTATAATCGAAAATTCAGTGTTTTTATATTTTTAATTATTGATTTTAATTTATTATTTATTTTAATTATAATATATATATAATATATAATTAAAATTAATAATTAAAAATACAAAAATACTTAAATTTTGATTATACTTAAAATATTTATTTATATAATATCTATATTTAGGATGAAGGATATAAGTTATTTTTTTTTTATCATAATACATATAGCAAAAGTTAATTACCAATTTATTAACATATAAAAATATGTATTTTGTATTTTATAATTTTTATTATACTTCTATAAAAAAAAGTTTAATTATTTTATTATAACATATTTAAATATTCTAGTGACTAGTTATTCAATTAAAAATTTTTATGAGTCAATAATTTAATGGTTTATTTTTAGTGTATACGTAATATTTTGTGTTAATTTATACTCTATTCATTTATTATTATAAGATATGAAATTAAGTTAGCTAGTGTTTTATAGTATGTTGTATATAAAAGACGAATTAAAAAATGTAGAGAGTTAAGTTATTGTCTTTTCACCTCAAATATTGAGGTCCCTTTTTTCTCAACCAATCATAAGGAAACAGTTGGTAAAAATGTAAAGAGTTAGAATATAGCGTCCACCTCAAAGTTTTTATGTGCTTTTATTAGTGGCTGGCGGGAGCAACTAGAGAAAAGTAATTAATATAAACAAAATTAACTATTCTAATTAATCATTTGACTTAAGCTTAAAACAAAGATAAGATTGCATGCTAACGTATATAGTTAATTTACTACTTTACTTAGAAGAGAAATCCTATACCGTAGACTAGTAGTATGGTCTCTCAAATTGTTTAAGCAAATGAAACTTTAGAAAAGGTGTGTGTTACTACTTTTTGTACTAGTTATAGTTTAGAGTTCAGTAAGCTTATAAGATATATTATCTTTATTTTGCTTTTGTTGCATTGTATTTTTAATTTAATAAACTTATAAATTCATAAGAGTTTTACATACAGTTGACTTACTTTTAGTTATTGAACACAAGAAAACTTTTAGTAAAGAAATTAAAATCACCATACTTGCACATATATATAATCATTAGACAGAAAAAGATCTAGGTAGGTCTTGCTGGACCAATCAAACATTGAAACATATATATCTTTTCCTCTTTAGGTCACCATACTCCATACTACCTTTATTATATTGTTTAATCACATGTACAGAAATCAAACATTTCCACATGTAAGCATATTATGAAACAATACCGACCTATCCAAAAATAGAAAACACAAACTATTCCCATACATTAATGCCACCAACTGAAACTTCTTCCCTATATTTTACCCAATAAGACCGAATATCAAGGAATTCAAAATTATTGATGATATTTTTCTATTAAATTCTTATATGTGGCAGCACACTATTTGAGCAATTCAAATGCACAGTGTATATATAGAAATTTTATTTATTTATACCTTCCTTCATTCTCTCTTCCCTCTGCTTCTTCCATTAGTAGTGCAAGTTGCATATTCTTTCATCATTTTCCCTGCAAATTCTCTTGGCCAACCAACCATTCCAAATTGTTTTCGGCTGATTGAATGAATTTTCCGGTGGCAGTATCAAACCCACCAACAACATTTTTTTTTTCTTTTCTTCTGCTTCCGCTATAGAGTTGTGTGGTGAATGAGGAACGATAATAGTTCCTTAACAAATTAAAGTATAAATATTAACACAAACAAAAAAAAAGGACAATTTAAATGGCTAAGAGAGGGGAGCGGGAGGAAGCCACCGGTGTCTCACGCCCCCCGGCCGCGGCGGGAACATACTCAGATCAACGGAGGATGCCTTCGGCTGACTGCTTACCGGACAATGAGCTCGCCGTGCAAGCCAACACCGCCACCACCCCCATGAGCCCTTACTATGAGCCCGGCCGCCTGAGCGGCGAGGGATCCCCATTAACGGTATGAATGGTTTTTTCTTTCTATATTTTCATAGAAGGAAAAAAATCACTTAATTTCATCTCACATTGCCATGATTTTGATTAAGGAAATTTCTTTTTCTTTCAATCTATATATATATAGTAACTATAAAAAATATCATGAGAATGTCAAATGATTATGAGTTTCTAACCCCTTTTTTTGGCAATAGATGTCACCATGGAACCAAACCGCAAATTCAAGATTCTCAAAGGAACTATGGTCCCAAACCGATGAGAGCATCCCGCATGCTCTCATCGGCTCCCTCGTCCGCGAGGAGGGACACATATACTCTTTGGCAGCCACCGGAAACCTCCTCTACACTGGCTCCGAAAGCAAGAACATCCGTGTCTGGAAGAACCTCCAAGAATTCTGTGGGTTCAAATCAAACAGTGGTTTGGTTAAGGCAATCATAATATCTGGGCACAAAATTTTCACTGGTCACCAAGATGGTAAAATTCGGGTTTGGAAGGTGAGCCCTAAGGCACCAAACGTTCATAAACGTGCAGGAACGTTGCCAACGTTGAAAGATATACTCAAGAGTTCTATCAAACCAAGTAATTACATTGAAGTTCGGAAAAATCGCTCGGCACTTTGGATTAAGCATTCTGATGCTATTTCCGCCTTAAGCCTTTCTCATTGTAAAACATTGCTGTATTCAGCCTCATGGGATAGGAGCATTAAGGTAATGCATGCCTCATGTGCACTTCTTTGTTCTTTCTTTCGTTTCTTGGTAATGCCATTAGTTTTACGGTCGCAATTCAAGTGGAGTTAATTTAATGTAAAATTGATATAGATAAAGGTTTAGTCAAAAATAATATCTATCAATTTTTAATAATAATTTTACGTAAAATATATTGCAAATGAATTTTCAATAATGCTAAGTAATTAACAAAAATTCAGTTTATATCAGCCAACAACTTAAATTGGATATTCTATTTTTTTAAATTTTAGATATTCTATTCTATTGTTGGTTACTTTAGGTTTAATATGTTCTAATTCTAAAAAAGTAAATGTTACATATTATTCTATAAACAGTAATTACAGATGTTATATTTTTGTTGGCCTATTACCTATACTTTTCCATAAACTTTCATCTAGTTTTACTTATATTTACTGACAATTTTGATCAGCACATATATTTTGATAGTGTATTAGAGTTTTTTTGCCGTTGTAAATCAACCAATAAAAATCTGTGGAAAATCTGTTGGTGTTACCCATAATACTAACAGGTGTGGCGGATCTCCGACAAGAAGTGCATGGAATCCATCCCGGCCCACGAAGACACGGTGAATTCCGTGGTGTGCGGTGTCGACGGCCTCGTCTTCTCCGGCTCAGCAGACGGAACCGTCAAGATGTGGAAGCGCGAAACTCCCACCGCCCGCTCAACCAAGTGCACCAAACACAACATGGCACAAACCCTGCTTAAGCAAGAATCCGCAGTCACCGCCCTCACCCTAGATGCCTCCTTCTCCACCCTCTACTGCGGCTCCTCCGACGGTCTCGTCAACTTTTGGGACGGTAACAAAAACTTCGCCCACGGTGGCGTCCTTAAAGGCCACAAGCTAGCCAT
Organism: Stylosanthes scabra; assembly: GCA_036250425.1. Taxonomy (NCBI): domain Eukaryota; kingdom Viridiplantae; phylum Streptophyta; class Magnoliopsida; order Fabales; family Fabaceae; genus Stylosanthes; species Stylosanthes scabra. The sequence continues at coordinate 33,099 of JASCZI010151515.1, read as the reverse complement.
CCTATGCCTCGCCGCTGCCGGAACCTTAGTATTCAGCGGATCCGCCGACAAGATGATCTGCGTATGGAAGAAAGAGGGAACGATCCACACGTGCGTGTCGATGCTGACGGGGCACGAGGGGCCGGTGAAGTGTATGGCGGTGGAGGAGGATAGAGAGGCGGCGGCGCGTGGTAGTGAGACGCGGTGGGTGTTGTATAGTGGAAGCTTGGATAAGTCGGTTAAGGTTTGGAGCGTTGCAGATGTTGGAGGTGGTAAAAATCAGGTGCAGCAGCCCTACCAACGTAAATTTTCTGATTCGGATTCAGTACCATTTGCTGCCGCAACCGATGGTAGCTACTCTTCTTCGTGCCGAAGCAGTAACAGAAAATAACTGAATGAACGTGAGTGAGTGAGAGTTTTTGGTGGGCCTTGCCTGGCCCGGCCCAAATTATGATGGCCCCATCTCTCTTCATAGTGTCGTGCCTTGAAAAATCTAAAACTTGACCTGTCTTTTTCAGTTTTTCTAATGTCTCTTGTTGTAACAATCAAAGTAGTGACTGGTCCACTTGAACAGGATAATGAGACAGATGATGATCTTTTTCTCATGTGCAAGTGTGCAACTGACTAATTGATTTTTTTATATATAACTAGGTTTCTCTTTTTATTTATTTATTTTAACTTTTTTATCTGGTTGAGTTCTCTTTGAATTACTATACTCACTAATATATATTATCAGACATATTATTTCCTGCAATCTGATCATGTTAAATGAAATGCTTTTTCATCTGAAAATCCCCTGCTTTTCTCTTTGTTTATAATTCATTCAACCATATAGTATAGTAATAAACAATGCTGAGAAGACCATAAAGCCGGTCAACAAATAACAAGTGTCAAGGGCATTACGTGACATGAATTCTTTGACAAATAACTTTTTTCCATGTACCATACCAATAAGTTAAACTTTGCCTGTGTGAATGTTTCTATGTGCGTGTGAGATAGATCATATTTATAGGAATGATCAATGTGATAACCTACGAGAATGACTTATAGTACCTTTAGGTGGAGTGTGAGAACTCAAACCACTTAAATGGCCACTTCTATTACCAACTGAATTGAAGTCTAAACCAATAGGACGAACTGCATCACCCCCTTCCAGTACTCTCAGTATCTACAAGTAAAACAAGCATTTTCAGTCCATATTTTGCAAGAAACTAATAAAAAGAAAGATATTTCTCAAGTTAGTTGGCAAAGTAAAACATTGTTTGGCAAACCCTTTGATGAATTGTGAACCTCAAATGAAGTCTGCATTTGTGAATTATGCATACCTTGGACATTGGAGGTCTTGCATCAGGATCCAGACGTAGACACAATGAAGCAGCTCTTGCCATGGCTTGTAATTGAAGGTTAAATTCCAATGAGGCCTCAAAGCCTAAGTATGGGTTAAGAGACCGAACGTTTTGCAATATATGATCTGGCTCTAACATGCGTATGGGATGAAACCATTGAGAAAGAAATGAGTGCCCATTATATTGTTCCAAGTCACTGATTCTTCGACCTGTTATTAACTCTAGTAAAACGATTCCAAATGCATATACGTCTACTTTGTATGTAAGATTTCCAGCTTCAAGATACTCTGGGGCAAGATACCTACATGCAATGTAAACTTGATTAGAATTAAGAACAACTGTGTTATATAACATGCAAGATTACCAAACTGTCCAATTAACTTTTACAAGTTTATATTCCCAAATCGAGTTTACGAGTTTGGTGATAACATGGAATCATGTATAAAGAGACATAATTACCCTGACGTTCCTACAACTCGATCTTGTTCAGTATTTATATAACATTCTGAGTGCCATCTAGCAAGCCCAAAATCAGCCACCTGAATGAATGGGAAACGATTATATTTAAAGGTAATAACCATCAACATGATTTCAAATTTACAATTGAAAGTCACACACTACCAAAATGCAGAAGGGACAGGTAAGTTACCAAAGGTTCAAAGTCATGCGTTAAGAGAATATTCCTGGGTCGAAAGTCTCTGTGCACTATGCAACCAACTCTGCAATCTTCATGAAGGTAGCGTAACCCTCTTGCAGCTCCAATTGCTATCTTTAACCGTGAGTTCCAATCCAAGGGTGTATTCTCATCTCCTGAAAATATACAGCAATAAATAAACTTCTATTCTCCCTCTAATTCTCTAATTCGAATACATCTAATTCCTATACTCATTACACAAGTAAAGGATCCAAACAAATCAACAATCAAACTTGAAATGAAGGAAGTTGATGCATACCATGTAAGTAAAGGTCCAAGGATCCATTGCATATGTACTCATAGACTAATATTCTCAAATTGGCCTCTACACAAAATCCTATCAACAACACAACATTTCTGTGTTGTGCACAGCTCAAAACACGAACTTCTCTGCAGAAATCAAGATCAGCTTGAGAGCCTCCGAACTTTAACTGTTTCACAGCAACAACCTGGCCATCTCTGAGAATTCCCTTGTGGACAATACCAAATCCACCTTCAGCTAAAAAATTCGCATCTGAGAACATATCAGTAGCTTCCTCTATCTCCTTGAAAGAAAACTGTCTAGGAGGTTTTCCGAACACTGGTGCTTTGTTCTGACACTGAGAGCACAAGGGAGGAGGTATACACGAAGTTCTGCCCATAGGAATGGTGGCATTACCTCTGTTGCCCAAGTTT
>JASCZI010151515.1:7079-18819 GCA_036250425.1 Stylosanthes scabra | reverse complement strand
AAAAAAAAAAAAAAAAAAAAAAAAAAAAAAAAAAAAAAAAAAAAAAAGAGAAGGATAAGAGGATGATGTACTATACTATCAATAACAAAATCATTACTAATTCACATGCATGTGGAACAATTACTTAATTAGCTTCATCATATATAAGCTATAGTTGCTAGTAGAAGTAGTACTACTATTTTCTCTAGTGACAAGGAAACTAATTAGTGATTAGTCAATTAATTAATTGATGATTAATTAACATTTGAGAAGGGTTAACTCTACTCTTGATGATGATTCCTTTTGATGATGTTGTTCTTTTTCCCAATTTGGCCTTCCAAGGCTGAATTCAAGATCAAGCATCACCTCTTGAGAACTTGACAATGGAGTAGAATCCAACAACTTCTCCTTCATGCAATTAGACATGCTCCCACAATTGTGCTCTTCCACCTATTTAATTACATATATAATATCTATATATTAGTTTAATTGTATATATAATACAATAATATTCACAAGTTGATAACTTGATATATATTACCCCCACATAAAAAAATTTTTATATAATATCTAATTAATTACATACCCACTCATCATTTGAAAATTCATGCAATTATAAATATATATAATTAAGAACTACTCCCTCCAATATAAAATAATTGTATGTTTAATTATCTTTAAAATTTCATTTTTGCACAAATAATAACTTTCTAGCTAGTTAGAAAATTTGGGTAACTTTATTCAATATATAAGTATATAATTTACCCATTAATTATCTTGGAAATTCTATTATCTATAAACTATTGATATAAGAAAGAGTAATAATAATATATAGAATTATTTTTAAAAAATATTTATGAAGTATATAATAATAATTAAAATATAACACATGTAATGAAAGCTATAGCATGCAACAACACTAGAAGCCATACATGAAAGGTCCAGTTTCTGAGCCAAATTGTCCCAACTTACCATGGTTTCATTTCCCTTTATATGAGAATACGTCAAACCAATTTGGGGTTTTTGTCTACTATTGTTTGTATTTGCCTCCATTGATGATTGCCATGATGCCCTGATCAGTTCATAATAATAATAAAGTGAGTCATGACATTATTATTATTAGTATTAGTATTATTAGTAAAACATGCTATAAAGCAACAAATCAAACTGTTACTCCATTTTAGCACTCAATTGAGATCATTTAAGTAATTAACCAAATTGCAATAATACTCCAAATTATTTAAAATTATCCAAATATGTATTTATAACTAATTATTAATAAATTTAGGTGTTCATGTATTCAAGTTTATCCATGTGTTTTCACACTTAATATATATATGTCCACACACCAAGCACAAAAATAATGGAATTTAACACAAAAAATTTGAACACAGAAATAATGAAATCGATCTAACACAGAAAATTTGAATCACAACAAAAAAAATTATTTTTGTTAGAATTAATGTATAAATATATGTACATGTAAATTAAATGATCGATGAACAGTAATTCATATGGCATTACCTTCTCTTAATACAAGAGGTTTTGAGTTTGAGATTTAACTTAGAAAAAAAAATTGGCATTCGTAACACTTTAATAATTATTATTACAGGTTGTAACAATTAGAGGTCAACATCTCTAAATGTTAGCATCAATTTCCCAAAGAATTATTCTGGAGTAGTTTCGAGAGAGATGAGAAAAATAGTAGCTGGCATGTATGAAAACTTTTAATGACATCAAATAATGTATACTTTTGTAAAGAATGTTTTTAAATCAATCCTATATATATATATATATCCATCAAAGAGAGGACCATGATAGTGGTTATTGGTAATTTCAACTTTGGTAAGCGAAATTTGAACTCAAATCAATGGAATATTAATTACTATATGAAAGAACATGCATCAACTTAAATTAAGCTAAGCAAGTGAATGTAAAACAAAAATTTGTCTAATACTCTAATGTTTCTTAAAGTTTATTTGATACCGTATCATGAAATTATTTTTAAAAAAATTTAAGTTAATTGAAAGAGATAATATGAATAATTATATTATTAATGTTTTTTTTAAAAAAATAAATACATAGAGTAAATAAACCATGCAATAAAATTTTCAATATATAATTAGCTATACACAGAAATTTTTTTAATAAAATAAAAAAAAATTATAATAATAAAATAACACATACATTGAGATTTGGATCCATTGTTAGACTTTTTTGATGGACACATTGGGATCAAAACATTGACGATCAAATGTAAAGGCATCATTAAAAGGCTCACATATAGAAAATGACCAACCACAAATCTATGGGAAAAAATTAAATTAAATTAAATTAAAACCCTAGGTTATATTGCACGTCAAAATCTATGCATTGGTATAGAGTTATCGTCATTAATTTTGGAGTTTGAACCCCGAAATCAAAAAGATAAGAACAAGGCAAATTAAACATAAGCTGAAAACAAACACTACTATTAAAGGGGAGAGGGAAAAAAAAAAAAAAAAACAAACCCGAGGCATTTGTGAATATTTGTGCATGTATTAGTAGTTGAACCTATCTAGCTGGCTACTACCTTTTATTTTGAACTACTAACACTAGTAACTTATATATGTTCACATTCATTTAATTTGAAAAGTCAACATGCATTGACCAAATTAAAGAGGCAATCAAGGATGAAATTAAAGTCCTTATATGCTTAACAAAAAGTTATGTATGTTCTCTAGCTAGTTTTGTTTTACTACACACTTAACCAAAGAATGTATGTCTTGTTAGGAATAACTCAATGGAGTTATATGGTAAAGAATGATGTATTTTTGTGGATAGAAGTATAAAAAAAAGTTTTACACAAATATCAAATAAAGTATTATTGTGTAAGTAAAGGTAGTTAATTAATTTTTATATGATCACTATTTTTCAAAAAATAAAATAATTTTTTTAACCTATTTAATAAGATAAAAAATGTTAATTGGGCATATGTATGATATTATAAAAGTTTATAAAATATAAACACATTTTTTTATATATAGATGTGCATAACATTACTTTATCAAAAACAAAAGATCTAGACAATATATTAATTATTATTATTATTATTATTATTATTATTATTATTATTATTATTATTATTATTCACCTTTGGGAATAATTTTGTGGTGGATGTGGTAAAGTATTTGATCTCTCGTCATCATCATCACAAGTTGAAACTCCATTATTGGCATGCAAATGAGAAACATTATTATTAATCCTTGGCATTATTGGGCTTAAACCCATATCTGTCTGCCCATGACCTGAAAAATTAAAAATAATTTTTCATCAACATTAAAATCCAATGCACTTGCTTTATCAGACACAAACAATAAAAATTAAATCTTATATCAATAATTCACATGAGAACTAATAGAAGTGCCAGTCCTATAATATATGGAACACTTCAATATAGTACAATGCTATCTATCTAGAGAGGGAAAAATAATCATGAAATTTCTCTGCCACACTAAAGATAACAAGCAAAGAGAATAACAATAATGATAGTAGTAGAAGATGTGAAGAAAAATATATGCATGGGGTCCCTTGAGAAGGATCACACACCAAATTGTTGAAATTATACCTGTGCTTTTGTCAGTGCTCTTCACTGTTCTATACATCTGCAAGAACATCCCAAATTAAATTTAAAAAGAAAAAAAAATATTTAATTTGTATTTATTACCAAAATTAAAAAAAAAATCATACAATAATCTAATTATAATATAATTATTTTAAAAGTTCAATATAAATATATTTATTAAACTTTGGGAACAAATAAATAATTAACTACAATTACTTTTGACAATAAATTCTAATACAATGTGTAACAACTTTTCTTTTTAAACAAAAATATTATATCACAGTAAAAGTAATATTTTACAAAAATTTTAAATATTATCTCTTGTGGTGAGATAATTATTACATAAGAGTTGGTGAATAATAATTAAACTTTTGAAAATAAGACAATAGATGAAAATAGAAGAAAAGAAATAAAAAAAATTAAAAATTTCATCAACAAGGGTAAGATTATTATTATTATTAGATTTTATTTCCCATATAGCTAGATACCCTTTTGTCCTTTATCCTTGTTTCTATACCTTCCCCACTACTGGAGGCAACTAACTCATACCAAAACAACAAACAATGTAGTCCCCTTTTTCTTTTCAATTTTTATTTGTGTCTAAATTTGAAAAATCAAAAAGGGGAAAAAATACGGACACATTTATACATAGCTCATCATCATAATAAGAAAGAAAGAAAAACAATGGAGATATGGGAATAGTGAAGGCACCTGTAAGTGACTTTTGACGTGTGCTAGGGTTAGATCCTTAACATTCATTAGCTCTAAAACTGACTTTGGAGTTGCCCCTGAAATAATATAATTAATGTTGACATGACAAACCCCAAAAAAAATATAAATTAAAGTAACAATAATTTTATATAGACAAGTAATTTTGATCAACCAAGTATAATTAAGTAATTTATTTTTATGTTAAATAGAAGACTATTTCGATATCAAATACATTCTAACATCAAAGATGAAAGCATGATATTTTTTTCTTTTATTTATTTTTTATCTAATAATTCTGCCATGAAATTTTTTTTAAATTAAACAAAAATTAAATTCTAAATATTTTCATAGAAGTTCAAATACTATATCATAAAAATACAACCAGGTTATTTTTTTAAAAAATTTTAAGTAGTTAAAAAATATAGATAAATAGTTATATAATAACAAATTCGGTGCGAAAATTTAGCACATCTTCAATTCGAATATTGATCTAATTTTTTTTTATATTTATAAAAGAAGAAAACTAACAAAGAGAGATTGTATATGAGAAATGAAAATGAATTAGCTAGATCCTCTCATCATATTAATTATTACTTTATTTACTTATACAATCCTTTTCATTTATCACTGTTAAAATTTAGTAGATCATATATCAAATTTATATATGATAATATGGCATCATTTTTTCAAATATAAAACAATAAATGAAAAAAAAAATTAAAAAATTAAAGAACAATCAGAATGTTACATCATGTTCTTCATTATTGAATTAAGAGTAGTGTTATGTAGTTATGATAGAGAAAGAAGAATAACTTCTCATCATCAGGTTATAAACCTAACATCATATGCTAATTAATTAGAAAAAACAAGAAAATTAATAAATAAAAATGAAATTAATTAATTACTTACTTTCATGGCCACCAAGGAGTTGAACAGCATGAACAAAATGGGCATGGAGGGTTGTTGTCCATCTCATCCTAGGTGCTCTTACACTCCTCTTGACTCCATTAGTGACCCTCGAGCTTCTCTTGAACTCGCCACGACCATAGATTTGAGGTTGGAAATGGTGGTGATTATTATTGTTGAAGCTTCTAGAAAGTCCTTGATGGTAATTATTATTATTATGATTATTATTATTCAAATCTAATGTTGTTGTACCTTCAAATCCTAAGCTCAATGTAGGTTCATGATGAAGAAGGTTGTTTTCATGGCTTAAATCACTTGCACTCCCACAACTACTACCTGAATCTGAAGTTGAAGAGCTTATATCGTTGTAAAGAATTTTCTTACTACTACTACTACTTAGGAACATGTTCATGTTCATGTTCATGTTTTCGGAATCTGAAACACATGGAGGGCTTATGTTTAAGGACAAATCTGGTCCTTGAAATTTATTATTAGGAGGTGATGATGCTAACAAGGTTTGCATTATTGTTGGAAGAGAATTTGTGAACATGAATGAAGAATAAGATTCAAAGCTAAGATAGATGCTAATAGAGAAAGAGAGAGAACTTAAAGAGAGAGATCCACTAGCTAGGTTTCTTAGAGAACTAATAATAAGTGTATATATGAAGTTGTTGATTATATATATAGATTTAGAGATATATAATAAAGTTATAAACAACATACACAAAATTAAAGGAGGAAAAAAAAGAAGAGGGGATGAGAGAGAAAAAGAGAGAGAGTAGTTGATTACTTGATTTAATTAATTAATTATTAAATTAATTAATTAATTAATATAGGATATGAGGTGAGAAAATGGGAAAAATAAAAATTAAAAAAAAAAGAGAAAAAATTGTGGGGAAGCAAATATAGTAAGAAATGGTTGAAAGTTGAAAGAAGGAATATATGAATTGAAAGAGTGTGATTATATCATCATCATCATGTGTGACTTATGATTTTTGCATTGGTTTTGGAGTAGAGAAAAGCTAACATAGCTTTTTCATGAGATTATTTATGGAAGGTGAAGGATTAGTCTTAAAAGTACTATCTATCTATCTATGGAGATAGAGAACAGAGAGAGAGAAAGAGAAAGATAATGGGGAGAGAGAAAGGAGAAGAGAGGGTCTTGCCTTAAGCTAGGGTCCATTTTTCCTTATCTTTAATATAGTACAGTGCCGGTATATAATTCAATTCCAAGTGTTTTTTTTTTTTTAAAAAAAAAAAATATTTTTCATACTTAATTAGCTGCTTCTAGATTTAGCAGTAGTAATCTAAGTACAGTAGCCCCTCTTCTGATAAAAACAAAATTATATGTGTATATGAGAAAAATAACTTTTCAAAACCACAAATTAATCTTATCTCGTATTAACAGTAATTTTTCCCTTCTTAAATACTATTTTTCTATATAAAAATAGAGCCAATCATCATCTTTAAATGGATTGAAATGAAAAAAAAAATTACATAGGAAAATATTAACCATATAAAAAATAATGTTAGCTAACTTACTGTCTAACCAAAATAAAATCTGCTGGTTATTGATCTTTTCCGATAAAAAAATATATCGATTCTTCTACAGATGCATGAACCGAATTTATATAGAAGAACTAATATATTTTTTCTGGAATGATACCGGATAGATTTATTTATTTATTATTTTTTGTATTATTTTAAATCTTAATAAATAATTTTATCTTGATATTTTTTGTTAGGAATAAAATTGAGAATTTACTCCAAATTTAAAACTAAGTGTATATCAAGCTCAAAATGGAACATGATACCAAAATTTTTACAAATATCATTTAAGTATAAATCACATTCAAATTCAAATTAAGCACCTATACAAATTAAAGTAACACTAGACCACTGCTTCATCAAATTTGAGCTTTAGACATGTAATTTTATATCATAAAGAAGAATTTCAACCACATTAATAATCTATTTTACTTGATTTGAGTAGAGTAGTTAATTTTTACAAGATTAAAATTTAGATCCAAATTTAAATATTAAGCTGATAGGATGACATATATGAATAATTATATTTTTAATAACATATTCTCTTATATAATAGTTTTTTTTTTTTTTGAGTTTGTATAATTTTTTTATATTGATTTTTGTTTAGGATTTAAGAATCGAACTCTAAATTTTTTGATAATATAAAAAAAATACTATAAATTTTTTTTCAAAAAATTAATTAATATAAAAAATATAAATAATTATATCTCTACCTAATCAAATTAACTTACATCTTTTGAAAAGAAGTACCGATATTATTATTATTATATAAGTATTTTCAGTGCATTAAATTGAAAAATGAGAGTGCAGGTAGCAGGTAGCAGGAAGATATAAATGGTTGCTGCAAGGACAATGGTTGGAATTCGAGAATAAACCCAAAAAGAGTACTATTCAATGGAATATTGGGATGGGAATTGAGTTTCTATGGTTTAATGTCGATAGATTGCGACCCATTAAAATTCCCTGCCCTCTTTTTGTTCCTATCAGGGTTTAATTTATCTCTTCTTCTTTTATTTTTTTATTTTCTTTCTAAAATTAATTAATTAATTAAATGCATTATTTTTTCTTGAATTGGAATATTCTCCATTTGTATTTATGAACGAGGATTGAGTGGCAGGTCCAAAATATGTGCCATTAATCACACTTCATCAAGCTTCATTCGTTCTCTTAAACATATATATAGCTATGGAATACCTTGACCAATGTCCATTTCAGTACATAGCCAAAATATATATAGTTTATTTTTTCCAAAAAAATAAATAAAGATAATTTTGTTTTAATTACTAGAAGTTTTTGGTAAAGGAAAAGTTTTGCATTAACCTCATGAATGAATTAATATAGTATTTTCCAACAACGTCACGAATTAAGAGATATAGTATTTTAATGCCATTCTTCCAGAAGTAGTAATATGGAAATATATATCTTGTTCTAATTGTATTAAAAGTTTTGTTAATGAGTAACAAGAAAATACAATTTTTTAAAACTTTTTTTTATCTTATATCTCTAACATGCTGAATTTTTTTCATAGATTATTTTTTATCTATTTTATTTGATTTATGTTAAAAATTCTTTTTAATAAATATCGAACTTTAGACCCTTCAATTATAAAGGTTTTTTATACAATACAATGTTATAATACATTTTTAAAAGAAACTTAAATTAATAAGAGGATGCTATATCCGAAAAAAGAAAAATTAGAACAGTTGAGATGTGAAATGATGAATAAAAATATTAATTATTTTATCTTATCTTTCTTGGTTTTTTACGGTTATATATTCTATTGACAGGAAACGGTCAAATAGTAATGTGAAAACCTCTCTCAGCTAAAAGTCAAAATATTGTTCATGACACAATAAATACAGAGGCTAGCTAGTCATTTTCTTTACCCCAAATCTGAAATCTCCATTAATACTCTCTTTTCCCCCTCTTCTCTTGTAGTTGTACTTTAGAAATTCTCATAAATTATATTTTTAAATTAAATTAATATATAAATATCAAGTGAGACATTATTCTCTCTCCTATCGTAAGAAATTTTGAAATTGAGTCTTTTATATATATATATATATATATATATATATTTCAAGTGGCCAAGTCCAACCCTAATTTAAAAAACTAAAGCAAGCTTTAGGGTGTATATAACAACTTTTATATTCAGTTTTCTTTTGCAACCAGAAAATTATTGAAGAGATATTTATAAAAATAAAAATTGTATGCATCATCACCAGAGTTTTTATAAAATTCTTTTGAGAGACCAAATATTCTCTTTACATAATTATTTTCATGACAAATATAACAATTGATGAGAACCCTACTTGTATCATAATTGAGTTCATGTTAAAAAAATCTGTCTAAAACATAAACATGATAATTCATGAAAATGTCCGTGTTTCATAGCTTTCAACGCTTTATTACTTGAATTTAATTATTTTAATCCCAGCTAGCTAGTATAATAATATATAGTATAGAGCTCAATTACTCTATCCTAGAATAATTCTATTTTCTGAATTGTACTACTTATTATTTATTCAAATTGTTACTTAATTGTATAGTAGTATATGTAGTAGGTATAGTGTTAGTGTGGGTTATTGTTAAAAAAAAAAAGGAAAATAAAGTGCAAGTAGGAATTGGTAGAAGTAGGTCTTGTGTTAGTTGCTTGTTCCTCTCAGGTTCCAAGGTGTTATAACGTTAAGAATTTCAACGCTAATAGCTATTTGTCTAATTATTATTGTTAGGGAACTAATCGAAGTTGGTTCGAATGGCAAACGATTTGAATTCGTTCAAGTAGATCTTGAGTTTAAAATTTAGTATATGTAATTATTTACGTTGAGAGACTCGCTCATCACAATTAGACACCCGGGTCGAATTTGAATTAGTCATCCTGACGAAATTTCGAAATATCAAACAGACAAAAAAAAAGAAAAAAAAAGTTTGTTAGTGGGACAAATAAAAATAACAAATAATTACCAACGAAAAATTAGCATATAAAAAAATTTAAAATTATATATTTAAAATTTAAACACCCCTTCAAAATCTCTATATTAATTTATTATTGACTAATTTGTAATGTTTCTATATGGTTATTATTCTTGTCTAATTTGATGTAGTAGGGATGTAAATAATTATGATATTCCAATATTCCCTCTCCGTGTTCAAATATTCCATGTCTTACTCTTATGTCCATTTTTTGACTCCCCATACCCTAAGCAATGCAAAACCCACCACATCTGTCGTCTACTCATTTATTTCCAACCCCAATTGCATATATATAATAATATCATATCTTAGCTTATACACTCTTCCATAAATCAAATTAATCCATTGTTTTTATGGTATACTATAAAGTGATTATATGAATTTGATATCATCAATTTGGAAGATTATCCGATATGCTGCATTAAGATCAACGACTAAAAAACGATGGAATACGGTATGCCGCACTTTTCCCATCAATTATCTCTCATCTTTCTAAGATTAGGGTAGTATATTTGACTATATTATTGAAAAATGAACATTGACAAGAGAGTTAGAAAACTATATCTACCATTATTAAAGGCCTCCTGTATTAATAATGAGAATGTAACTCTTATCAATCAAATATTCAACACGGTTCATTTTTTCTTTTTTTGTGTGTACTATTGTAAATAAAATCTCATTCAACTAAAAAAAAAAAGCTAGAATTAGAGATTTTTACTATATTAAGAAAAGGAGAAATGATGAATAATTTCTAAACATAATAAAAATTAAATTTATTTATTCTGTTGGTGTCTATTTATTACTTTTTTTAAAAACACAAAAATCTAATCAGCTAGAAACCAGGAAAACAATTAGCATGAAAATTTAGAATATATAACTATATAAAACACATTAATATTCAAAAAATATAATATTAATAAAAATGTTGGTGCATTGATAAAATTATATGAGTATAATAGAGAGAACTAAAACTTAAGACTAATTATAGGTCTAATACCTAAAAAGATAAAGAATTTAATCATAAATGTTATTTTTAAAAAATATTAAAAATATAAAAATTTCTCTAAATAAAATTAGATTTATAATTAAATATAAGTTTTAAGCCTCCCAATATTTTTCAAGTTATATTATACAATCTCATAATAGAGAATTACTTTAGATCAATGATTGAAGCAAACGCCAATTAGGAAGACAAACCTAACTACAACCGAGCCTAGCTTTTTATCCTTGATAAATAAATACTTAAAATTCAAAAGAATTAGTAAAAGTTAAATTAAAATTAGATAAATCATAATTAAATAATTTAATTCTCATACAAATAACTATTCATGTAATATTATATCAATATAAGGATAACTAATATTCAAACCCACAATTTCCAAAACCATCTAAACATATATTTAATTAGATGATCACGTAAAATTTTTTACACCATTTAAAATTAAACTCATAATTTTTTTCTTAAAAAAATTATATATATTGGAATACGACCAAATTGGCAATAAAATTATTATTACCATATTCCTCGGCGTCAACATGGCTTCCCTCACGTGACTTATGGGCGTGACCATGTCTAGGTCATAATACTCTCTCTTTTCTTTGTTCTCTTCTTTTGTTCTCATTTATATTCTCTTCTCCCTATGACTATACAATATCATTTTCTTTATGCTCATCACTATAATAATCAAAACATTATATATATAAAATAACATTGTGCATTTATGGCGTATTGTATGTTTCAATTATGCTCGTTACCCCATGCTTTAATCCTCCTAACCCCCTTTCTTATTTTGTTTTTATATATATGTGTTGATTAATAATAATAATGTGACAACAAGATCATAGCTTTGCACTTATCTTAATTAATTAAATTAAATTAAATAAAACCCATTTGTTAATAGATTCCGAAGCCATGGTCAGCGCCTGATGCGCTCTAGATTCTCCGGGAAATGTAACTTTGCTTTTGTTTATAATATAGTTATTTAAATTAATTAATTTAAATTAAATTATATATATTTA
>JASCZI010151514.1:24574-40846 GCA_036250425.1 Stylosanthes scabra | reverse complement strand
TATATATATATATATATATATATATATATATATATATATATATATATATATATTTACTCATAATTTCACTAGAGATAAAAATGTAAATTAAACTAATATTATATAAAAATCCTCCAATTTGGGAGAACTTGAAAATGAGAGGTATGGAAGGTTAACAAGAACTTCAAAAATCCATGCCTTCTAGATAATAAAAATCATTAACAAAGTTTAAGCTTCCATGGTCTTCCCCCTCTAATAATAAGCCCGAGAACACACCCTACAACGAAATTGATTGACTTCTCGGTAATGGCTGATTATATATGGTCCATGGAAAATAATTTGTCTACCCATAAATATAATAAGGGCTTTTTTTTTAAAAAAATATTTTCATAGTAAAGCATTATTTTGATCGGTAAAAAAATTATATTTTTGACGAAGTGATTCTCTTAAGAAAGAAATGGTATATTGATCCTCAAAGATAATATCAATAAGATCAAGTGCGCAATTTCTAAATAAGTGGCAAACAACTTATGTATATGATCTAGTTTTTTAGACAACATTTAGATAAAGAAGACTTGCAAAAATACGTATTTACTTTAGGATTTTGATGAAATTAAAATTGAATGATGGAATCCCAAAAAATGTCATCCCATTGATCTCTGTATGTCAATGAGAGTTCTACTAATTTCCTGAAGATTTCTGCGAACAACTTTTCCCTCCATTCCCCCAAAGGCGGCAACCCAACTTGTGTTGCCAAATAAAATTATATGAATATGTTAGTGATGATCACATGTATTATTTATTTATTTATTTATTTATTTATTTTTGACGTCCATTAGTATTATACTTTATTTTCTTTTACTTTTAAGTAAACAATCAATTCTCTTTATAATGTATTTTTTCATAAAGTTCATAATTACTCTTCATCTTAAAGAGGTCGGACTAGTTCAAAAAATAGAATATAAGAAGCATGAATGTTGGAGGCTAACAGAACATTGTTTTCATTTCTTAGTGCTTCACCATCACAATGATTGATATGGCTAGAGCTATATAGTGCTTAGCAACTCCATGAGGTAGTATCAGTCACAAATATAACTATTTACATATATTCTATAATCAATTTAAATTTTTGGGAAAAAAGTAGTACCATGATATAGTTCAAATTTCTCAAGTAACACTTTGGGTAAATTATATTTATATATAATAAAACATATTTATAAAAAAAAATTGCACCAAACCTTTAATATCTCTATGTATTTTATATCCATATTCGATCTATAAAAGTTAATACGTGAAGTGGACGAATAGCAAGACTGCAGGTCTTAGGCAAATTCCTTCTCCTCCATTTCATGATAAATATCTTGAATAGATTTCATCATCATATCTTGTGTAGGTAACAAAACCATACCAAACTCTTGCTACCCATTTCGCTTGTAATTCAACTATAAGAAAAATTGGTTCCTGATAACAACAGGTTCTTCATCTTCTAATAATTTACACAATCATTTAATTCCACACTGAAGTTGTGCACACATATTTTTTAGTTGAATTTTAATTAATTATTAACTTATTGTATCATTTCCTCTATGATAGTAGTATAAAATTTTAGAAACATTTGCTATAGATTACTGTTGGAGGATTCGAGTTTTTTTGAGGTGAAAAAAGTTCTAAATTGGATGAAGAATATAAGGCAATAGGATCTGATAATATTTTGCATGAAGTATGGAAAGGTCTTGGAGGAAAAGGTCTCTGTTGGTTAATCAAATTTTTTGATGAGATTTTACGGGAAAAATAAAGAAGCTAGTAGAGTAGAGGAAAAACACCTTAGTATCTACCAGAATAAAGAGATATAAAAGGTCGTAGAAATATATAGAGATTAATCTCATGAGTCAGACTATGAGTTATCAAAGGTTGAGTTCAAAATTAATATTGAATATTTGAAGATGATAAATATTAGTTGAGTTATGAATTAATAGCCCAATGTGTTTGATGTATCTATTTAGTGTTGCAGGCCCAAACTAATACAGCAAGTAAAGTGGGTTAGATTCAACGCCTTGCAAATACAACAATGATCATAAAAAAATTGTATATTAAAGATTTATGAGTTATGCACAAGCATTTGGAGTAAGGAGCAAGAATTGACAAGAACGTTCATTTATGTTCTATTAGGAATGTTTTGGTGTTGATTGCTCTTGGATAGATGACAAGGAATAATTAATGATATGCAAGCATAGCAAATAAAGAAAAATTTTGAAGTTAAATATGGAATGGAACACAAGCACGTGAACTAGAACATTACACAACGCCTTAACAACAACTTAAATCAAGAAAGAATTGAGTATTAATATAATTCTTGGACAGCAAACATAGTACAACGACTATCATGTACAAAATAAAAAAATGGATATTGATATTAATAATATCAAATAGGAAATAATTAATTAAAGAAGGAATGGAGAGCAAGCAAATTTCAACGACTATTATCTTACTTTCTTGAGTGTTCTTCAAGGCTGCTACAACTAAAAGACCATTTCATATTCTCACTTTGCGTTATTCTATTTCTCTATCTTTCTTTGTCTAGAATTATACTTATTTGAAATACATAAGGCAAAGAGAGAAAAGATACAAAAGCCATATCATTTCGAAGAAGAAACACTTGAGAGAGCTTGTGGAGCCCTAACCTAGTGCGAGTGATGACGAAGCTGCGACTGTGAAGCTATGGAGAATCGAATCGGTGATGATGGGCTGGGGACGGAGCTGTGATGAAGAAAAAACACTTGAGAGAGCTTGTTCTCACCTCGGGCACAGCGTGACTTCCACCGTGGCAGGTAACTTCGAAAATCTACAAATAGAGTCTTTCAAGTTTGTCTTTTATCTATGAATGAGTATATTAGGGTTTAGGGTTTGCAGCATTGTTGCATGTGCATCAGTGGACTAAATGTTAGGTTTTTTTTCTTCATTTTAGTGTGATATTGTCACAGCTGAAGATTGTGTACTTCAACATAACCCTGTATCACAGGGGGTATTTTGGTTATGTTGATGGGGTTATGAGGTAAGTTGGTGGGGAGAAGCTTACAATTGTAGACAACGACAATGATTTCTGGTGTGTTTTTTAGGCAGAAGAACAGCTTCGTAGGCTTGGACATCGACAAGGTGATATTGCTGGCATGTGGTATAAGGATCCTGCAATAGAGAACTATTCAATTGGGTTGATGATGTTTCTAAACGACAGGGATGCTCTTGAGATGATTAGAATCACTAAAGGGATGGGGCATGCGGAACTGTTTGTGGTGCACAATAATGGGCCTGAAGAAGGGTTCCTTGAGATTGGATATGTGGATATTAGGGGGGTCCGCAGGGAGAAAACGATGATCCAGTGGTTAAGTTGGACAAAATGAGGAAGCAAGTGCTGAAACAGCTGCCCCAAATGGGCAAAATGGGGAAGGGGGTGTTTACAAATGTGAAAAATGAGGAAGGGCGTCTTGAAGAAGCTAGTTCCAAATGGGGAAAATAAGCTTGCCGGGACTGAAGATGCTGGCCCTGGTGATCATGTTGCCCCAAATGATGAGGCAGGGGCAGGATCTGGTAAGGTAGAATCCAATAAAGAAGCTGCCCACAATGATCATGCTGAGGCTGTGGTTGGTGAAGGTGATGGCACAATGGATTGTGGTGATGACGTAGTTGTTGGTGGGGAAGAGCAGTCACATGAGAGTGAGGGTCATAATACTGGAGGCATGGATAGCGAAGATGACAACGATAATGCAGAGTATGTGCTTTATGCAGATGCCGTGGACAATGCCGATGATGTTCACTTTACTGACAGTGAGGAAGACCTGGATTAGGATGATAGTTTCTTCGGGGTCCAAGTGGAAGCCGGGGAAAAGGGTGTTGATGACAAAGGGAAAATGGTTGTAAATGAAGAATTTGACGACTAGGGGGAAGACAGTAATGAGCTTGAGGATGGGTATTCAGTGGGTGGGTATGATATAGAGGATTGTGATGATGAAGACAACGAGAGTGACAGAATTGTATTCCCTGATCACAAGGCCCAAGCAAACATGGCAGATTGTGGAGCCTGTGATTGTGTATGCTTCAAGGGAGGAGTTCAAGGAGGCAATGACAGCACATGCAGTGTATATGAAGAGGGGAATTAAGTTCTAGAAGGTTGATCAGAAGCGGGTAATTGTAAACTACTAGGAGAATTGCCCATTCAGGCTATATTGTGTCAAGATGCATGAGTGAAGAAGATACTTAGCAGCTTAGGAGTGTGAAGCTGAGGCACAATTGTGCACAAGTTCAGAGGGTGGGCATCTTGAAGGCAAGGCTGGAGGCAAAATGACTGGGGAAATAGTTTAAGAAGAAGGTTCCGCACAATCCCAAGGTAAAAATTAAGGAGCTGGTGGCAAATGCGGATAGAAAATGGAATCTCACTATAAGTTCAACAATGGCAGTCAAGACAAGGCAGAACGCACTCAATGAAATACAAGGAACATACACAGAGCAATACAAAAGGCTGACAGATTATGCTGCTAAGTTGCTCTGATCAAACCTCGATTCTTCTGTTCACCTCAAGGTTCCAAGATCACCATATTTTGAGCAAGAGGTTCAGACTTCATTTATGGTCAATTGGTGCATATTCCAAAGAATATACATCTGCTTGGATGCTTACAAGAAGAGTTGGTTGAACTGTAGGCCTTTTATTCATCTAGATGGTTGCTTCTTGAAGATACTACAAGGGGGGAAACTTCTAACATCAATTGGTTGGGACTCGAATGATCAAATGCTTCCTATCACATATGCTACTATAAAATCAGAGACCAAAGACTCATGTGTTTGGTTTCTAACTCATCTTGTTGATGATTTGAGCGTGGACAGAGTTGGCAGAGCCACCTTCATGTCAGACCAGCAGAACATTAGCTTCTCATTTTAGTTAACTCCTTTTCTGTTATAAATTATTTATACAATAATTACACTTGTATACATGCTGAATATTTCTGGATTATTTGGGTATGTAGAGTTTGGTCCCAGCTATTGAAGAGGTGATACAAGGAGTGGATAATAGGTTCTGTGTGCGCCATTTATACAACAATTTCTGAAAGAAATTTTCGAGGCTGCACCTCAAGGGAATGATGTGTAAGTGTGCAGAGGCCACGTAGTGGGGAGACTGGGAGAAAGAGATGAGGGAGGTGAGGCTTGTCAATGAGGGGGCTTTCAGGTATCTTAATGCTATACCACCTAGGTTCTAGTCTAGGTCTAGATTCTCATTTAACTCCAAATGTGACACATTGGTTAATAAGCTAGCTGAGAGTTTTAATAGTGCAATATTGTTAGCTAGAGAGAAGCCTATATATACAATGTTTGAGGAGATCAGATTAGGGTATATATGATTACCCGGTGAGCTGAAAACAGGGATCTCATTAGAAAATATGAGGGTAATGTGCTTCCCATAATAAGAAAGAATTTGGAGAGGAGGGTGAAATATGCTGGGCAATGGAGGCCTGCTTGGTCAGCTGTACAGAGGTATGAGGTTCGTAGAGATGAGCATAAATTTGTTGTTGATCTGGCCAACAAAGAGTGCTCTTGCCGGAGGTTTCAACTGAGTGGCCTACCTTGTATTCATGCAATTTGTTGCATCAACTTCAAGGCTCTGAAAATAGAAGATTATGTGAACGATTTGTGGGAGGTTTCAATTGAGAGACCTATGTAAGGTTCTATGAACTTGTTATTCAACCCTACAACGGATCAAATTTATGGGAGATGACCGCTTTTGATGACATTATGCTTCCACCATTTCAAAAGCCAAGTCACAGACCCACCAACAAGAGAAGCCGAGGGCCTTCTGAAGAGGAAGGAAAAAACCCGAGTCATTTATCAAGGATGGGGTAGATTCAGATGTGTTCAAATTGTGGCGCGAATGGCCACAAACACTACTACACAACGCCCCAGTACTGACGGCAGTTTGCGACGGCGAAAGGATTCGGTCGTTATTGACGGTCGAGCCGTCGTTAGTGCAAAAGATCATCGATAAAAATAGCTCGAAATCGAGGGGGATCAGGGACGAAGGTTATCGACGGCCAAACCGTCAATAAGCTGTCGCAAAGGATTCCCGCCATGTGGCGCCAAAATGGTGACGGCTTAGCCGTCTATAAAATTAAATATTTATTAGAACGTTTGAAACCAATTATGAAGATCTATACCGATGCCGTGACCGTCGATATTAAGAACAATATTACCGATGGCTAAGCCGTTCCTAATGAGTGAAAAATTGAAACGGTCAAGGCGTTTCTTTTATTGACGGCTTAGCCGTCGTAAAACAAATACATTTTAACATTTGAAATCCCGCCTTCTCATAGTTATCGACGGCTTAGCCGTTGGTTCGCCGATGGTAAAAACATTAATGAAATGGTGCGTTTCAAAGGTGTCGCTAATATTGAATTAGAGACGGTCTGGCCGTTGATAAGGGTCTCGCCCTGCATTAAAATGCGAGACCCCCTTCTTTCTCGGCAGAACACACTCTGCCTCTCTCTTCACTCTCTCTCTGTCTCTCCGTGGTGGCCTCCACCCTCTTTCTTCGAGTTCTCAGTCATCGGAGCTCTGTTTGGGATTCCATCACCGCCATTGTGATCGTGGTAAGATTCTCTTCCTTTTAATCGGTTTACTTTTTTTGTTTGACTCCATTTTTTGTTTATTGTGTGTGCCAACATTTTTACCCAATTTGTGTGTCATACATTGCAATGGCAGATTTGAAGTGCGTGCTTGGAGCTATTGCTGTGGCAATGGTGGGGATCGTACGTAGTTTTGCAGATTTTTACGGTGCCCATCTTTTTCGCTGCACAAAGGTTGGTTTAATGAACTCTCTAATTAATTTAACATGTAATTGAACATTAATTTGAGTTAAAATTCTTGAAATAAAATAAGGAGTTAATAAACAATTAATTTGTCAAATTATTAGCATGCTTATGATTAGAGATTTGAACCCTTAGGATAGATTTGTAGAATGGGAGAGGTGAAATGATACTGTACGGGGGCGTAGAGATCCCACCGGTTTGTTTGCTGTGGAGTTTGTTTGTGTTTGCACCGTACTTGATGTGGAGAATAAGGTGATTAGAACGGTTAGGGATTAAATCACGTAAATGCTTTTGTGTGATGTTAATTGAGTTTGTATGTTTACTTGGGCTAAAAGTTGAAAAAATACATTGAAAATGTTTTTTTTAATTTACATTGGGTTGCCCAACTTATAGGGGAGACTCTGCCCAAATTTTTTTAAACATAGTAACATAGTTAAAATGAAATAACAACATGTAAACAATGGCTCTCTTGTAGAAAATGGGAGATAATAATTGGTCTTGGATGTACAATAGAGTCTATTCAAATAGGGGGGACTTAAAACATCTTTCATAACCGGTTTGGACACTTTCTTACACACATATTCCACGACTGCGGAATACATTAATTTTGGTAAGATTAGGTGACCGTGTGCCAAGTGCAAGTGCAAAATGTTTAAGACCCAGGATGAAGTTAGGTGCGATTTGCTTAGGAAGGAATTTATGCCAAATTATTGGGTTTGGGATCGACGAGTGCACACACGAGACTATCAGATATTGAGAGCAACACATGAACTGAAGAAGACAAGACGATAAGGACCAAGATAATTCGAATTCGAATTCTAGTCCTACATCCAATGAATCCGAATAAAGTATATGCACACATCTAATAATTATGTTCATAACATTAGTATTTGTAATTATTAGTTATATGCCTAATTAAATGTTATACTTGGCTAATATACTTATGTGTTATTTCGTGCAGGATCCATGGCGAGAGATGGTGGTCGGGGAAGAATACGGGTGTCCGGCTTAATTTGGACCCCGCACCTCCTCCCTCGACATCTACACCCACGACTACAACCACCACTACAGCCACTCCCACCCCACCACCATTTGTACTCACCGGTGGACTATTTGCGGGATTGCCTCCGATGGTGATGATCCCGACACCAGGCTCACGAGTTTAGTCATCGGAGATAGGAGGTGGCTCGCAGGTGCAGCAATCGCCGCCTGTGCCTGAGACACAGACTTCCTCAGAGCCTCGGACCACTACACATGTCGCAGATGCATATGTGGCCGATGAGGATACCGCGGATACTCGTCCGTTGCTTTTATGGGACGGGCATGACTAGTTAGTTCTTGCATTTGATTATTGTTTTTTTAATCTATTAATTTCAATATCGTTCTGTGAAGTTATTTAATAAACTATTTTATTATGTGTGGTATTGGAATAGCTGGGATGATGTTCGAATAGGAACTGCTGAGATCATGAACGTGTTCATGGAGTACTACAAGTGGTATGCCCCCTATTCAGCCAAGCACCTGATGAGGAAATCGAGTTTTGGTGGGAGGAGTGGCGGGTAAGTTATCATACTTATATCTATCTATTTGTTACATTTATTGTTGGTTTAATTATAGTTATAGTTTCCTTTATTATAAATTGTTTTTTCTGATACATAACCTTTTTTAAATAATTTGAAAAAGAGATTCAGATTTCGTCGGGTGATGAGGCCAACATGCATAAGGCCTGGGAGATCAGGGCGGCCAAGCGCCATCGAGGGCTGATGCACAATATCCGTGAGAAAGGAGCTCCTCGCCACTAGATCCCTGATGACATCTTCAGGCGGTATGCAGAGTATTGGAGATCACCAGAGTATCAGGCGATGCAGAGGGCCAACAAGGCCAACCTCGCGTCCAACACTAGTGGATCACTCCATACAGGGGGTCGATCACCTATCTGGCCACTGCGAAGAAGATGGTAATTTAATTTCTTTAACTCTAAAAAACTCATTCAGTTCATTATTTCAACAATGTTTATTCTATTTATACGAATGTGTTATCACAGGCGACAAAGATTGGGCGCGATCCCACTCAGAGTGAGGTATTCCTGCGGACCCACACTAGGAAAAAGGATCGGGGCCAGTTTGTCGATGCCCGTTTTGAACAGCATATGGTGAGTAGTTTAATTTCCTTTAATCAATTTAAAATTGGAATTCCCATTAAATATCCATATATGTAACTTATGTTATTTTCTTTCACAGGAAGCACACAAGGCTGAGATGAAACTCCTTGAGGACGAGCGTACCGCCCGTATAGCTATAGGGTAACCAGCGGGTCCTCCGATAGATGAGGATGAAGTATGGGACTGGATCACTGGCGGGTGGAAACAAGGGCGGATTTATGGAAATGGTAAGGTTCCGAAAAGGCCCGCGCCTCGGCTAGTGGATCCGGAAGACGCACCTACTTGTAGTGGACTTGACACGAGGGAGCACATCACCCTAATGAACAAGGAGATCCAGCAATAGTCGGAGGAGTACAAGCGAGAGATGAAAGCTTGGAAGAAGCGATACGAGACCGACGTGACCCGCCTACAGACCACTCTTGACACTCAGTCAGCGGAGTTCGATCAGTAGAAGAGTGACGTCTCCCAGATGTACACCTTCATGCAGCAGATGCAGGCTACCTCTTCCTCCGCCGTTTTCAGCTCGCCCACCTCGGCCCCCACCTGCTGCTACTACTAGTGTACCGACTCGTAGTGATACCCATCCTGATGATGACGGGTTTACCTCTGACGACGAGGACTACGATTAGTAGTTTGTCTTTTCTCATCATATACTTGCATTAATTTAGTTACGTTTTTTTTCTTCTTAGTTTCGAATTGTTTGTGACAATAATTTTTAATGTAACATTTATGTTTGTTTTATGAATAATGTGTACTTCCTGTTGATTTATATATATAAAACAGTTTCACAATGTTATTATGGAATGCAAGTTCAGAAATAAGAAAATCAAAAATTAAAAAAAAAAATTATTTTGTCCCACCTTTACCGACGGCTTAGCCGTCGCTAATTACTCGCAAAATTTTTAAATAAATTGAACCTTATAGACGGCTTGACCGACGCTATAACAAAAGCATTATCGACAACCAAGGCATCTCTAAAATTATACGAAAATAATTCTGGTAACGTATAATTATCGACGGCCAACGCGTCGCTAAAATTTTAATTAAGTTAATTTAGGTAACGTAATTTTAGCGACATCCTTGGCATCGCTATTAATAATTTATTATTATCGACGGTTCGCGGACCGTCAATAAAAGTTAGCAACGCCGAGTTTGGTCACAACTTTTTAGCGTCGGCGAAGCTGTCGATAATAATAAGCCGTCGATAATGCCGACGCTATTATTCAAGTTTGTAGTAGTGAAAAGGAGACTATGCAAGAAGCCATCAGAGAGTGTGTATATGTATGAAGCACGGACACTTAGTTGAATTGGCGTGTCCACGTGTCGGACACTTTTTGGACATGACACTTATCGACACTCGTCCGACAGGCATGTTTCCCGTGTCCATCTGTGTCCTTAAAAAAATCCTTCTTTGAACACGCCTGACACTCCAAAGTATCATATCCGTGTGTCCAACTTTATTCTTAACTTATATCCTTAAAACGAGTTTAAAAATAATATATATTAATCTTTCTTAAAACTAAAAGTTATTTTATATACTTTATATAATTAAAAAAGGTATTAAAAATAAATTTGAATTTTAATATAAATAAAATATTAAGATATTATTAGAATTTTTTTAAAAATACATTATATTTTATATATATACCATGTCCCGGTGTCATAAAAAATTAAGATTAGCGTGTCGGCGTGTCCCGTGTCGTATCGTGTCTCGTGTCCGTGTTAGTGTTAGTGTCCATGAATCATAGGTATATATATATGCGCTATCAATTTTATGGTTATTTGGGTATGTTTGTATATGTGCTGCCGTTTTTTATTGATTATGTTTCTAAAGCCTTATGGAACCCTATGATTCTAAAGACTGTTTTTAGTTAATTGCTATCAGATTATTGGACTTGTTTATATTTTCTGATACTTGGTTGTTGAGGCTTGTGTTTGTGCTATCAATTTTTTGTTAACTTTTTTTGATTTAGACTAGTTTTGGTTTGGACATACATGATTTCGTTTTCTAAAGCATAATTCATGCATCATGCTGGATTTTTTTATTTTTTGGTTCATCTTTATCAACATTGTAGGGCCGTCCATCTAAAAAATCCAAGGCCAGCTCATTATCAAATGGTAAGGGCAAGGCTACTAACAAATCTACAACAGGAGGAGCTGCTAAGTCCCTCTCCCAGCCTCCACCTCAAACCTGCAACAAAAAAGGAAGGTAGCATTGGAAACCTCTTCATCACAACCTCTCCCACCCAAAGTTGTATAAAATTCCAATCCAAATCCCACATGGCCTGGGAGATCAAGAAGAGTAAATGCAACCACTTCAACATCATAGCAACCAGCAACTCAATCCAACACAAACTCTCAAAATAGACCAACCACCAAGTCATCCAATAGGCACAATGCTATATCAGCTTCTCAACCCATAAAAAATTCATCGAAGGCCACTACCAAGCCCAAATCAAGGCCTAGCTCTTCACAGCCCACTGGAAACAGGCCTAGGTTTTGTGTAAGGCATGTTGGTGGACCTCATATTTTCCCTCAGAAACTGAGACAGATGGCAAAGCTCCCACTAAGAGCTTGGGGAAATATTTAATTACTCCACCTTCAAGATTTGGGATGAATTGTTGTTTATGAATGGCACTGAATTTTTTTTGTGTTTTGTAATTAGCAACTTTGCAAACAATTAAGTTGCTGATCTATTAGTTTTTTCTATACTTCTTTTGCACTTTTTATGTTATTGGTTAGCCATTTAATTTAATTTGGCATGGACCACTCTTTCTGTTTTGGAATTGGCAAATACCAACTCATATTTTCATTTCCAATGTTTTTCCTTAAGTATAAGTATGTAATGGCAGAGACCAATTATGCTTGTAAGTGTTCGAACATATTTTAATAGGTATTATGCAAAGTCTCACCTATGCATATTGGTAATGTTATTGGTCAATTGGCATTGGCTTTGTGTCATTCTGCTTTTAGCTTAGTAGTAGCAAAATGCACAGAGTTTCAATCAAATCCTTGCAGGTTATCAGCTGTAGGTTATCCTTTTTTTTGGGTTGTTTAAACATGCTTCTATGTTATTATTCTTCTTGTAGTTTATCATGATTTTAAGTTGCATAGTTTATTACAAATGCTTCAAACTTAGGGAAATGCATTTTCTTCTTTATTACAGCAACACACACCCAATTATATCAAAGTATCGTTTCTCATTACATCACACCCTACACAATTACACCACCACATCTACCAAAAGAGCTATGGTCATCATATATATTCAATAGGTTCAAACATGACCCATAGGTTCAAACATGACCATTACAGCAACAAGAAGCCCTGAATGCATCTACCATCTACAAAACAACCCTAGCCACCCAACATCACAACAACCATTGATGATGAGTACTTCCCCCTGAGTTCTATAACCACAAGTAAAACATCCCTAGCCACCCAACCAACTCAACAAACACAGCAATTTTCAGCCTCCACTTGCAAGCCCTCACCTCTGTTTTTAGGGATAGCACCTTCTCCTTCAGCTTTGCCTTCTTTGGGTTCTCTTCTGCTTGCTCTTTATCAGCCCAGGGAAAAGAAGTCACATTGTTTCTTCACTTGAAAATCGCAGCCTCAGAGAGGAGAACCCTAAACCCACATTCGTGCAACCACACGAAAACCCATTGAACTCTCAGGACAGGGCGTTCTCTGTGCGAGCATAAGAGCACTCTCCTCTGTGCGCTTCCAGTGCTCCAAGTTGACCTCGACACCCGCGAGCTCTGGGAAGCCATGCCAACAAACCCTAAGCCCAATGACCTCCAATATCAGTTTCGTTTGCTTAGGGTTTCAAGATTTTCGATTCTTCAAAATTGGGGGTTTAGTGATTTTTGGTTCATCCAAATTGGGGATTTAGGGATTTTGATTGTTCGACATTTGGGGGCTATAGGTTTTAGGGATTCTTCAATACAATAAATACAATATAAGACAATTATAATAATTTGTTAATTAACAATTACTGACAAACAATAACAGTCTTAGAGGCAAACCAGTCAAAATGGTTTTTTAATAAAAAAAATTCAAACATTTGTTGCAATTTTAAGAAAGAAAAAAAGGTTTGTGTAACAATTGATTTTCAGACAACTTTTATGGCAAAAAAGAGTACTTTTCCCTAGAAACTTTTATATATTGAATATAGATATAAAATTAATAGAGATATTAGAGAGGTTTGGTGCAATTTTTTCTATAAATATCTTTTATTATATATAATTTATACAAAGTGTTAGTTGAAAATTTTGAACTATATCAAGGTATATTACTTTTTTTTCCTTTCAAAAAATGTAATTGATAACAGATACTACCTCCTGGAGTTGCTAAGCACTACATATAGCTCTAGCCATCAATCATTGTGATGGTGAAGCACTAACTAGCGTTTGGCAGTAGAGACACTGAAAGACTGAGATTGGGGACTGAGACTAAATTAGATTTTTGTATTATGTTTCGTGTAAAGTTTGATTTAATATAAATTCAGAGACTGAAACAAATGAAAGTACTAAATTACCCTTCCAATATAAAAAAAATAGGAATTAATGGGGGTGTTAGTATAAAAAAACCTCTCAAATCCAAGATTGACAAACCTCATCACCCTAAGAAAGAGTTCTCTCTCTCAAGGGTCTCAGAGCAGCCACATGGTGAAGAAATAGTTGAAAAACCTAACAAGCAAATGCAATCTGCAATAAAATCCATCGTCCCTTCCTTCTCTTAAACAACCAAAGCTCCAATCTTTCAGCAACAAACATGTCAATTCTCAACCCCATCAAAAGAAAAAAAAAACAAATTTAGCTCAAATTGGACAACCCAATTCTTTGTTGAAACTGACTAGAGAGAATCTAACGGAATAACCCAACACCAACCATAGAAAATAGCAATTAGCTTGACAAATACCAAGAAGAGGAGAAAAAATATTAAGAAAAGGGGGTTGCTTGAGAAGGAGTAAAAAGGTAAGAACCTAACCTTGATTTGGAATAATGATTTTCTTTTGTGGTTATTTTTGGCCATCGGAGATGCCTAGAAATTTCTGCCATTGCCACTGCCCAAACACCACCGATTGGAGAGGGAACATAATGAGATTGTCAACGGGTAGTGTGTAATTTAGGATGTTATGTAAGGGTATTTAGGGAATGAAAGATTATTAAAATTTCAGTCCCAGTCCCCCAGTCCCTTCTGACTGGAAGTACTGAAAATACTGAAATTTTGGGGACTGAGACTGAAACTTTTGTTCTAATCTCTATCCAACAAACATAATACTGAATCAGTCCCTCAGTCTCAGTACCAATCTCTCTTACCGAAGGCCAATGTTTTGTTAGCCTCCAACATTCATGCTTCTTATATTCTATTTTTGGTCTAGCCCGGTCTCTCTGAGAAGAAGAGTAATTATGGATATTTTAAAAAACAGTAATGCTACCCATCCAAGCATTTACCCCATCCAAGTTCAACCAAGTAATTTTTCCCCACTCTCACCCATTACACGCACTACACTCTCCCCAAAAATTCAAAACGCGCTTCTTCTTCTTCTTCTTCTTCTTCTTATCTGTTACTGATGCCCAAAAATCCTTGCGGAGTTTCGGACTTTCCACCGGTAAGTGCACCGGATCGTATCAAGTAATAAAAGTGAGTAAGAGTTATCGTCCCACGAGGATTAATGGACTAAGCAATAATGATCAATCAATTCTCTAATTAGACAAAATCAAATCTCAAAGATTTGGTGAATCAGAATCAAATCTAATCTAATCAAATCTATTAAAATCATGCAAAATCAATCAAAATCTAACAAAATCAATAAATTCAAAACTTGGACAGCAAGCAATAAATTGAGAATAAATCAATAATAATGAAGGACAAGCCAAGGATTAAGAGATATTCACCCAAACATAACCCTAATTCAAACAATCAAGTTACTTCTCATGCAAGCCATCATCAATCACAAGAACCCTAATTCACTAAACCCTAATCTCTTAGTGATCTAGTTTCTCCTAATTCAATTAATTATTAATCCCTTAATTAATCAATGAATTTGAAGATGAAGAACAATCCTGATTCGGTTGATATGAAATTCAAGAGTGGTTTTAGATTGAATTTTATGTCACTTATTCAACCTAACTCTAATCCAATTGAATATCATACAACAATTGCACAATTCACCAATTCCTTATCTCTAATTCACTGGAGAATCATGAAGAACAATTCCTAAACACAATCAATCTTTGGTTTCTCTCAAAATCACAAAAATTGAAAGCTAGAACAAGATTACCTCTCGGTTAAGTCAAGTTCCTGAATTTGAAGAATGAGAAATTGAACTTTGAATTGATACAGAGGCTTGCACTTTGAAGAAAACTTGAAATCAAATTAGGAATCCATGCTTGGGATGAACAGAGCCCTCATCCCTAGGCTTGGCAGTATTTAGTTGCTCATGATGTTGAGACAACCAACAGAAAAGAAAAGAGAAGAAGACATGAATCCTAAATCCTAATTACGTAGAGAGAAAATAGAATGAGAAAGTAAACTCAATAATTCTCTGATATCTCTTTTTTCTTAAACCTAAAAACTAACTATTTATAATAACTACTAAAACCCTAATTGATTACATTTACTGAAGGTTGAAATTCTGCAAGTTTTGGGCTTGGATTTGGTGAACTACGTTTGGGCCAACTCTGGAACTTGGTCCAAATGTGGCCTTGGTGTTGTGAACTTGTGATCCTGTTTTACCTCACGTTTGGGCAAACGTGACCTTGTGTGATCGATGTTGGTGGTCCTTGCTTAGCTCTTGAGATGTCACGTTTGGCCATGTTTGCAATGTGGGCCAAACGTGACTTGGTGGTGAGGTTGGTCAGCTTGGGCTTGCTCCTTTGATGAGATTTTGGGTCACGTTTGGCTATGCTCTGAACATGAGCCAAACGTGACATGCTTGAGGCTTGGGGGAGCTTTGCCTTGCTTCCTTGGTGCATGGATGGGTCACATTTGGGCCATGTTAGAGACATGGTCCAAACGTGACCTTGGTGTTGCCTTGGATGAGCTTGGACTCTTTGTAACTTGACTCAAGCTTCCTCTGTTCTCTATTTTCTTCTTCTTGCTCTGTTTCTTCATGGTTTCTCTGTAAATACATAACAAATACTAACGATACTAATTGATAAGGAATTAAGCTAAATTACTTGAGTATTAAGCTAAATATATACGAAATACACATGAATTTAGAGTCTAAAACCATGAAAGATACGCAAGTATCACAACACCAAACTTAAACTTTGC
>JASCZI010151514.1:9558-22033 GCA_036250425.1 Stylosanthes scabra | reverse complement strand
ATCACCTTTCTTCAAAGATCTTTTCTTCAACAGAAGCTCCTTCAATGAGTGAACATAGGTGGGCATCTCACTTAAATTCTTCAAAAGCGGGACATTGACCTCTAAGTAAGAAAATACTTGTAAGAACTTCGAGAGTGGCTTGGGTTTCCCACTAGAAGGTTTCGGCCTAGGGATAGGGATTGTTGTTGTCTCCTTTTCGGCCTTGACCACTTCCTTTTTAGTTGGGGTTTCTTCTACCATCATCACACTAATGGCCTTGCATTCCGCTTTTGGGTTTACCTCTGTATCACTGGGGAAAGTGTTTGCGGCTCTAGTGGTTAACTGCTTTGCTAGTTGACTAACTTGAGTCTCTAAATTTCGGATGGACTCTCCTTGGTTCTTGAAGTTTGCCCTTGTTTCATCCATGAAAGAGTTGGTATTGATGGTCAGTTTTGTCAATGCTTCTTCAAGATGACTTGGTTGCTTCGGGGGATGTTAAGGTGAAGGGAATGGTGGTTGTCTTTGAGAGTTGTGGTTGTTCCATTGCCCTTGCTGGCCTTGATTGCCTCCCCAACTGAAATTGGGGTGATTCCTCCAACCAAGATTATAAGTGTTGGAGTGGGGATCATTATATGGTGGCCTTGGTTGATTACCCACATAGTTCACTTGTGCAATTGAAGATTGATCATCTTGAACTAGACTGCAATTTTGATTCTCATGAGGGCCACCACAAAGGCCACACGAGATCTGAGTACCCACTGCTGCGGCTTCTACTTTTTCTAGCTTCTTATTCATAGTACTCAGTTGGGTCATCAGAGCATTGACTGTTTCTACTTCCATGACACCTTTCTTTACTGTGTTCCTCTCAGAGGTGTTCATATATTGATTTTTAGCAATCAGCTCAATCAATGCAAGAGCTTCCGCAGTTGTCTTTGTTTGCAAGGAACCACCTGCAGCGGAATCAATTAAGATCCTTGAAGTTGAAGTCAATCCATCATAGAAAGTTTGCAGTTGCAACCACGCGGGAAAGACATCATGGGACATTTTCTAATCATCTCTTTGTATCTTTCCCAAACTTCATATAAAGATTCTCCATCCTTCTGAGCAAAGGATTGAATGTCATGCCTAAGCTTTGCAAGCTTCTGAGGGGAAAGAAATTGGAAAGAAATTTGCTGACTAAATCGTCCCAAGTAGTTATGCTGCCGAGAGGTTGAGAGTGCAACCACTGTCTCGCTTTATCCCTCAGAGAAAATGGGAAAAGCCTTATCTTGATGGCATCGCTAGAAACGCCATTACATTTTATTGTATCACAGAGATGCAAAAAGGTGGATATATGCAAATTCGGATCCTCATGTGAATTGCCATAGAACTGTTCTTGTTGTACGAGCTGAATCAGAGAGGGTTTCAGCTCAAAATTATTGGCATCAACAGTTGGCCTGACTATGCTACTGCCGCAGCTGGCAGTAGTGGGAACAGAATATTCTCCGAAAGTTTTCTCTTGAGTTCCTTCAGCAGCCATGTTATCAAAGACTTCTTCAAAAACTTCTTCAGAAGAAATTTCGTGAGTCTGCGTGGATTGTTTCCTGAGTTTGCACAAGGTCCGCTCAATCTCAGGATCAAACTTCAAGATCTGTTTGTTCTTGTTGCCCTGCATACACAAGTAACCAAACAAACAGATCAAGTGGGAGCTTCCAACGTCAAAGTGAAAGAAGTCCCAAATTAGTAAAGAAAAAGAAAAAGAATCTAAGTTGGAGAACTTGTTAATACTATATTGTTAATCTGATTAATCACCGGCAACGGCGCCAAAAACTTGATGCCCAAAAATTCTTGCGGAGTTTCGGACTTTCCACCGGCAAGTGCACCGGATCGTATCAAGTAATAAAAGTGAGTAAGAGTTATCGTCCCACGAGGATTAATAGACTAAGCAATAATGATCAATCAATTCTCTAATTAGACAAAATCAAATCTCAAAGATATGGTGAATCAGAATCAAATCTAATCTAATCAAATCTATTAAAATCATGCAAAATCAATCAAAATCTAACAAAATCAATAAATTCAAAACTTGGACAGCAAGCAATAAATTGAGAATAAATCAAAACGTGACTCAAACGTGACCTTGTGTCATGGTTGATGGACTTGGTGAGCCTTGGGTGAGTCACGTTTCCAACGTGGCTCAAACGTGACCTTGTGTGATGTTGGTGGTCCTTGCTTAGCTCTTGAGATGTCACGTTTGGCCATGTTTGCAACGTGGGCCAAATGTGACTTGGTGGTGAGGTTGGTCAGCTTGGGCTTGCTCCTTTGATGAGATTTTGGGTCACGTTTGGCTATGCTCTGAACATGAGCCAAACGTGACATGCTTGAGGCTTGGGGGAGCTTTGCCTTGCTTCCTTGGTGCATGGATGGGTCACGTTTGGGCCATGTCTCAGAGACATGGTCCAAAGGTGACCTTGGTGTTGCCTTGGATGAGCTTAGACTCTTTGTAACTTGACTCAAGCTTCCTCTGTTCTCTATTTTCTTCTTCTTGCTCTATTTCTTCATGGTTTCTCTGTAAATACATAACAAATACTAACGATACTAATTGATAAGGAATTAAGCTAAATTACTTGAGTATTAAGCTAAATATCTACGAAATACACATGAATATAGGGTCTAAAACCATGAAAGATACGCAAGTATCAGTTACTGCAGCACCACCGTCGTCATTACTGCAGCCGCCACCATCGTCATTGCAGCCATTGCCATCGCCATCGCCGTCACCGTCACCGTCGTCGTCGTCGTCGTCTTCTTCTTCTTCTTCTTCTTCTTCTTCTTCTTCTTCTTCTTCTTCTTCTTCTTCTTCTTCTTCTTCTTCTTCTTCTTCTTCTTCTTCTTCTTCTTCTTCTTCTTCGTTGTTGATGTTGGTGTTATTGTTGGTGGTGTTCCTGTTATTGTTGGTGTTGTCCTTGTTATTGTTGGTGTTGTTGTTGATGAAAAACTGAATTGGTTATTTTAAAAAAAAACAGAAACGGATTTGGAAGACAAGCAGAAACAGATTTAGAACAAAAACAGAAATGTATTTAGTATAAAAAACTGAATTGGATATTCAAGAAAACAGAAATGGATTTTGAATGAAACGGGTTTTGAATGAAAATAGATTCGGATTTGGAATTAAAAACTGAATTGGATTTTCATAAAACAGAAACGGATTTTGAATGAAAGTAGAAACGGATTTTGAATGAAAGTAGAAACGGATTTTCTTTTATGCCTAGGCGTGATTTTGGTGATGAACCCATGCCTATGCGTGGTCTTGTTTAGCTCAAACAGAAACGGATTTTGAATAAAAGTAGAAATGGATTGTAATATATAAAAACTGAATTGGATTTTCATGAAAACAGAAACGGATTTTGAATGAAAGTAGAAACAAATTTTGAATGAAAGTAGAAACAGATTTTCATATATAAAAGTGAATTGAATTTCTTGAAAACAGAAACAGATTTTGAATTATTGGAAGTTACCATTCAAATGTATTCAAATGTACTCCAAGTTCCTGCTACTGCTGCTACACCTCTTCCTCCTCCTATTTACGTGGTTTTGGTCTCTTCTTCCTATTGTTGTCGTTGCCATCATCATCATCGTCGCTGCTGTCTTCTTCTTATCTATTGTGTCGTCTTCATTGTCCTCCTCCTCCTTGTTGTTGTCGCTGCCGCCGCTGCCGTCGCTGTCATGGGAAGAAGCATGAGGAGTTGACGGAGAAGAAAAATAAGTATGATGAGAAGAAGAAGAGGAAGAAAGCAGGTTCGAAAACTTTGAACTGATAAAGAAGGAAAGCGAAAATCTCGTTTCTATTATGAAATCCTAATTCCAAATTTCAAAAAAACGATCCTGCCCTATTAATTAGTAGAAGGTGTGTGTATAAAGGTTACTTGGTTAGACTTGGTTCGTTAAAATGCTTGGTTGTGTATAATTATTGTTTCAAAAATACATCATAAAGAGAATTGGTTGTTTACTTAGAAATTAAAGAAAATAAAGTATAATACTAATAGACTTCAAAAATAAATAAATACATGTGATCATCACTAATATATTCATATAATTTTATTTGGCAGGGCGAGTACAAACATTGGTTAGCAACACAAGTTGGGTTGGGTTGCCTCCTTTGGGGGAATAGAGGGAAAAATTGTTCGCAGAGATCTTCAAGAAATTAGTAGAACTCGCATTGACAATACAGAGATCAATGGGATGACACTTATTGGGATTCCATCATCCAATTTTAATTTTCTCAAAATCCTAAAGTAAATATGTATTTTCATGGGGATGACACTTATTGGGATTCCATCTTCATGGGGACCCGTCAAATCCCCGTCTCATGTGAAATTACTTAAATGTCCTCCTCTAATATATAAACTCAAAAAACCCTAACCCTAATAACACTCTCACTCAAACACACACTACTTTGGCTTTGCTACGCCTCCACATACCACGGTTCACCCTCACCCTCCAGGCCTCAAACCTCAATCTCCATTCTCCACTCTCCACTCTTCCTTTGCTGCTTCTGCCTTCAGTCGTGTCTGCCTCCATCGCTCTCTGCGCGTGTGCCGGCGACTTCTCTCCCTCCTCTCTCTCACGGCGTCCTCTTCTCTCTCGGCATCGGCGCTATCTTCTTCTCCGACGACAGCGGGACTTCTCTCTTCTCCGGGGACATCTCAGAACCACCGCTGCGGAACTCAGCATTCCTCTTCTCTGGCGACAACTCAAATCTACTGCTGCGGTAATTTTTTATAGAAATTAGGGTTTAATTTTGTTTTGGTAATTTTGATTAGGGCTAATGTTTGTTCTGTACTTCTGTTCTGTTCTTTGCTGATGAAATTTTGTTTTGGTAATTTTGATTAGTGTTTAATTCTGTTCTATTTTAGTAATTTTGATTATGGCTAATGCTTGTTCTGTAATTCTATTCTTTGGTGATGAACTTTTGTTTTGGTAATTTTGATTAGGGCTAATTTTGTTTTGGTGATGAATTGGAAGAACAAGAAAATAACCTAGTGCAGTGGTGCTTGTTTATTACTATGCTTAAAACAAGCATCCTTCAAATTAAATTAACTGCTCGAATTTATTGTTTGCCTTTGCCATGTACTTAAGCTTGTAACCATAGTTTCTACGTGGATATATAATCAATCATGTATGTGGGAAAGAGCAAATAGAAAGAAAGAAAGAAATGGTGAATATGCAGTATTATTATAGTTTGCTTAGGAACTATAGAATCTTGTTTATTTGGATAATGTTTAGCAGAATCATGCAAATCATGTGGTATGATTGGACGAAACAACTATTGTAGATTACTTTATTTTGTATTTCTAATTCAAACATCATTGGACAAAATAGGTAAGATGCACACATTTCTGTCTTCGCATTAGATGATAGAAGAGGTTGAAGCATTTGACATTTAACTATGTCTATATTACTTTAGATTTTTAATAGCTAATTATTAGTCTTTTTTGCTACAGGAAGAAACTACCATCATACAAGCTTAATTGGCCACCAAGATTGTTTTTTTCTCTTGTTGCATTTGAATGCACTGAATATTAATAAGTTGAACTTTGTTGTGTTATATTGAATTTTTAGGTGTTATATTGAATTTTTTTTAGTTTAATTGTATTATTATTTTAATTTTAAAAAATTGCATTTAAAATCCATGGACATCCGCGGATATCCGCCATCCTCGCGGGGATATTTAAACGGGGACCGGTGACGGGGACCCGTGACGGGGATGGGGCGGGGACGGGGGGCAAAAACATAAACGGGACGGGGGGCGGGTCCCCCGCCCCCATGGATCCCCATTGCCATCCCTATATAAAATGAATAAATTTGAATTAAACAAAGTATGATAAAAAAAAAAAAAAAAAACAGCAGTGTTACGGAATCAACATTAGGGAGTCCTTAGGGAGTTAATAAGTAAGTTATCATCCAAAATTTAAAAAGTTATCATTCGAAATAAAAAATGTTATCATCCAAATATAATAAAAGTTATCATCTAGAATATATGAGTTATCATCCGTAATTTATCTATCATGCATCACCATCAAGTACATTGGCTCCCAAATATGTTGCATCCAAGGCTTTATCTAAAAAAAATTCATTACATTATTATTATAGATAACTAAAGAAAAAGTCTTGGGAGCCAACATATTTGGGAGCCAATACACTTAATGATGATTGTAGATAAGTTATGAATGATAACATATATTCTGTGTGTGAATAGTTTTATTTTGTTTGGATGATAATGTTTTTCAATTTCGAATAATAAATTTTCGGAATAAGTAAGTTTGTAGTCACAAAGGTTTGGGGTAAAATCATCTTGGTCACAACCCTTTTTTTGGTGTCAAATTGGTCACAGACATTGCAATTTTTTTTAAAACAGACCGATTTATGATTTTGTCCTTGATTTGAATATTCAACCGCTAAATCGGAGAGAACCGAATTGGACTGGGCGATTTCGAGAAAAAACCGATCCGAATTTAAAAAAAAAAAAAAACAAACGACACTTTTTATTACTAAAAGAAAAAAATTTTAAAAATAAAAACTATAAAAACTAAAAACCCTAAATCCCCAAATCCCACCCAGCCTCTATTAGCTCACTATTCTTGTAACACCCTACTCGTTACTAACGGTAGTTTTCTGTTAATAACAGTAGTTTCCCTATTTATTTAGTATTTTCTCCATAATTGCCCACAAATTGACCCGCAGAATTTTCTGTGGTCCGAATTCACGAAATCCGTGTATAGCCATTTGACTTCTTGTGACGAGTCGGAGCTAAAAAAAACGTTGACCACCGTTGACTGGTCAAGACCAATTGACCGATTGACCAAGTGAACCGAAGTTAAGTTGCGAAGTCCCGAATACAGCCGATTCGTCCCAACTTTGCCCCGACAACCTCATGGCTGGCCTAAACCTTGAAGCCAGCTCATGTACTAACGTGTTTGATGAAAGAAAATTAGTCTTATAGAAAAATAAAACTCTATTAAAAACGAACGACGGAAAGTGGCTTGGATTAGGGATTCACCCCGAAACGAATCCCGGGCCACTCTTCGGAGCTGGGCTAGCTTCCTAGGGAATCTTGGGATAGAATCCACTAGTCTCAATGTCATTTTCACTGATTCTAAGCTATTTGAGCAAGATAAGTAAAAAAAAGTGATCAAATAATACAAGGTTTGAAACAACTTTACGTCCCGTGCACCGTTTTGAGTTACCTGGTCTCCAAGTAACCTCTTTTTCTCTCTCTCCCTCATAATTTCGGTCCTCTCTCTCTTCCCTTTACTATTCATCATCTTTATAAAAAAGCTTACCAAAAACTCCCATGGACATAAACACAAAGCTTGAAGCTTGAAGAAATCCAAGGCTCAAATCAAAATTCTAAATCGGTAAACCCACTCCATTTTTCATGTTCTTTCCAATGGTACCATTTATTTTGTGATTTGAGTTCTAAATCTTCATATCCCTCTCTCTTTAATTTCGGCCACCATGTCCATGGAATCATAAATTCACTTCTTGAATTTTTGGTTTGGGATTTGAAGTTATACACACTTCCAAGGTTCCAAAACTCAAGCCCTTTGTTCATAGCTCCAAGCAAAATCTCACCTTGCTTCATCATCATCATTTCGGCCATGGCTCCTCAAGTGGTGACCAATATGCGTTCTTGTTGATCTTTAGGTGTATTTGGAGTTATCTAAGTGGATTAGAGGCATTGGAATCATCAAAAGAGGTAAGGGTTAGGAAATTAGGGTTTATGTTCTTGAAATTGGTACTTTTGATCTTTGAACTTTATGATGAAATTGATGATTTGAATGCCTTAATCATGTTTATTTATGTCTAATTTCATGTTTTATTGAATGAATTTATTAATTTGATGATGATTGTTGGTGATGGCCAAATTGGCCGTTAGAATTAGGGTTAGGGTTCCCAAATTTGGGATTTGGGGCCAATGTATAATTTTAATAAGTTTAGTGCCTTGGGTCTAAAATATAATTAGTTATAAGTTTAGGGTAAATGTCTTAATATGTTAAAGTCTTGGGCCTAAGGTTAATTACTAGGAAATGTTGTGGCCAAAGTGTAATTACCCGAAAAGTTAGCTTAGTCAAATTTAACTAAGTTAGCGAGATCAAAACCCAAAGTTAGCGATTAGGCCGGAACTTAGCTAGACCAAAGAA
Source organism: Stylosanthes scabra (assembly GCA_036250425.1). Lineage (NCBI taxonomy): Eukaryota > Viridiplantae > Streptophyta > Magnoliopsida > Fabales > Fabaceae > Stylosanthes > Stylosanthes scabra. The sequence goes on along the minus strand of JASCZI010151514.1, from coordinate 13,871 downwards.
CACTATAGTAAACTAAATCCCTTAGGCCGGAATGATAAACTTAGTAAGTCAGAATGAGATCCATCTAAGCCTTAAATTAGAAGGCGGAGCAGAATTTCCGTAGATAAGCTGACTGAGAAACCGATAACGATTTATTAAACTATTTTACTTGCGGTTAACTCGAATCTTCGGCTTAACCAATTGAACTAAGTTTTGAAACTAATTTAGAATAAAAGCTAAGGTACTATTCAGCTGAGTGACAACTCAGTAAGTCACGACTGAACCGAACCGGGTTTCCGGCTTGGTTTATCTTCCCAATTCTAAGTTAGTGAGTGTTCGGCTGAAGGAAAATGACTAAGTTAAATACCTTAAAGTTCTAAGTTACAATTAGGTAGGTTTAGACTAATTACCATGTTAAGAACCAATAGAAGTACTAAGTAAGAACTGAATGGGTATCTAGGAGGAAAAATAAAGGTAATATAGTTGAATGAGACTTAGTGTTGCATTCTGAGAATTATATCGATTCCAGAATTGTCCTGTGAACTTCTGAGTAGTTGATTGTGGTACAACCGAGACATCGGTTCAGTCTTCTTAAGTAAAACTTTGTTTCATAATATTAAGTACATAGTTGAACCGATTTTCGATTTAACTGGTTTAATCACCGACTTGAGTGATCCTCAGAACCCTTAGGCTAAGTTCTAAATATTTAGATGGACTTTTAATCTTAGTTGATGTCAAAACAGGTGATGAATATTTGCTTAAGTATAGAGACTGGCTTAGAAATTAATGAGGCGTAATTAGACCTTTAAAACCGTGACTCAGATAGGATTATGACTGAAATAACTAAGTTAGAATCTTCATAGTCATAACTAAAGTTATAGGAGCCCCTCGGATACTTTAGATATGATTGCTGAACTTGAATAGTTAAATTTCCTAAACTCTCTTTACGAATGATGTTTTATGATAATTGTATAATGAAGTTAATGATCATGTCTCTTTTAAAGCTATGACTTATGCATTGTATTATTGAAGTGATTGACGATGTGTGATGATTATTGCCAATGGTTGCTATATGCTATGAAGCTTTGATGGCTGGTTTTGCTTATATTTTTCTAAATGGTGTTATGCATGATAAATAAATTGTTTTTACTTCTTCTGATGCCATGCGTTGCTTTATGATGATATCTATACACCATGATTTTGTGAAATACTGTGGGGACACTCATACTATATATCCATTAGACTGACACGGCTTCGCTGCGCGGATACTATTCTCCACTTGTACTGTATACTGGCTTTTATATATATTCTTTGTCTAAAAGACTGGCGCGGTTTCATCCTTGCGGACACGTATACCGACTGATGCAAGTGGAAAACCATATTCGGACTTGTTCCGAGTAACGTCGGGTTGCGGGTAGTCAACCGACGCATGAGCTCATGGCCTGCTTAGGGCTAGACATGCATCATACCTTGTTTGCAGCATTATTCTCTGTGATTCTTCTTTGCTATGTGCTTGTTTGTGCTATACTTGTTTGTTTGTTGTGTCATGTGTTTTCTGTGTTTGTTTGGTTTCTCTTGACTGTTATGTAGCTATAATTGTTTGCCGTAATTATAACTATGGTAGTGACTCGTGTGTGACCGTATCAACGACCGTTATAGCTAAAGATAATCGATCACATTAGATGTTAAGAAGTAAATGAAATAGGGAGCCTAAGAAAGCAGATTAGGTCATAAATTCCTGACTAGAACTTAGATGGATGTCCTAGGGTGTTACCCTTAGAAGAGTCTCCCATAGCACGTACCTTACTGAGGACTTTAGGTTCTCACCCCTTAGTTATTTCCCCTGCGCAGGATATCATCTCAGAGAAGATGTCGACAAGGAGATCAAATCACAGTGCTCACGTGCCACTCGTTCATCTTCCTTCACTAATTCCATCGTTCCTTCTGCTACTTCACGACCCAATAGACAACGTGGCTTTCCTCGTGGAGATATCTCTACACCTTTATTTTGTGATGTATGTATTGTAGATAGAGTCTTTCCCTCACTTTATAGTACTTTTGAGGGTTAAGTATTTTGCTAGAAAGCCTAAGTGCCAGTTTAGGGGCTCTCAAGATGAGCCAGGGCTCAAGGCTTAGTATCTTGTAGAGAAGGTCTGTAAGACATATGTACATGTATTAGTACTTGCTTTTATATTTCTGGTGCATGAACATTAAACCCTAGTAGTCTTATACATATTATATGGTATTCGATTCCCTTATGTATATGTTTGTGCTCGATATACTAGCAGATGTGGTACGATTGATATACGGATTACGTTTAAGGCGACAGGCTCATATTTTTAGTAACCTAGGGTCTCAAAGGCCCAGATTAGAAATTGGGATGTTAGAATTCTCATCTCACTCGGTCTCACCTCACTTCACCTCACCTGGCTGCCGTCGCATGTGTCGTTGTCGTGCTGCCATCGTCTACGTCTTCGCCGAGCTGTCGTCACCGCCCTTCTCGTCGTCGCCCGTGCTCCATTGCAACAGCGCCCGCAACGACATCGGCCTGCAGCCGCAACAGCCGCATCAGCCAGGCGCCACAACAGCCGCAACAGCCCGACGCCGCAGCAGTAGCGTCTGGTCCGTGCTTACCGCCAGCCTCGCGCCAACCTGTAAGTTCTTCTTCTCAGTTCTCTACTTCTATAACTCTTTCTAGTTTCCATTTCTTCCATTTTTTTATTTTACATGAATGTGCCATGTTCTTCTAATTTATTAGATTGTTAGATCCCTGCTTTTGTTTTTTGTTTCTGTCTTTCTTTTTTGTTTACTTGAATGCTCCTGTTCTTCTAATTTACTAGAGTGCTAGAGAGTTAGGCTGTTAGCTGTTCTTCCATTTTTTTTCAAGGCTAATTATGGTTCTACCTTAATTTGTTCATATACATTTATTCGTTTAGGATGATTGTGGCTGACGAGATTGCTGGCAATCAAGGGTATGCTTATTGAAGCTAAATTGGGGGAAGCAATTTGCGCTTGTTACACGTGCCAAAGGAAGGGGGATAGAAGGAGGAAGTACCAATCTTTAAGAACTTAGAGGAACAAGTGTTGAATGAGTAATGCATTTTAGCTGGGTTGTATGGCTTCTCATTTGTTTTTGGGGTAGACTGATTTTGGTGTAAACTAGTGGTCTAGTGCTTTAGTGCTTATAAACGGATTGTTTGGACCTTGAATTATCAAAATAAAAATTTTTGATTTATTGGAGTATTTGTTATTATTCTAATTTACTAGAGTGTTTGATTCTTTTTTTCATGGCTACGTGACGGTCTGATTTTGAGTTTGTTAATTGTTAGCAATTTATTATTGTATTCTTATTGATTTATTGTATAAAAATGTTAAAATATTAATGTATTTTGAACAAAACCAATGATTTGTATATTGACTGGTTTGAAGATCGATATGGTTTTTACAATTATGCCGGTTAGTTATGTACATAAGAGGGGAGAAGGGCAAAAATGTTAATCCGGACCATTTTAATACAAATTGTAACATTTGTGACCAATTTGACATAAAAAAAAGGATTGTGACCAAAATAATTTTATCCCCAAACCTTTGTGACTAAAAACTTACTTATCCCTAAATAAATTTTTTTTTAATTTTGGATAATAACTTAATTATTGGTTCCCTAATGTTGTGGTTCCCTAATGTTGGTTCTGTAGCACTGTTATTAACTAAATCACGATGATTGATAAAAATTGGTAGCTCCAAGAAAGAGTTCCAGCGCTTTCACTCGAAGAAAGATGCCCCATGCATATAAAATTAATTCATTAATTTGTTATTTTTTTAAATGACATGTATTGTTTAATTTTTTCATTTTTTCTTATTTAATTTTTATTTTTTCCTTACAAATTTAAATTTTTTAAAAAATATACAAAGAAAGACACAAAAAATATATAGAAGAAAAGTAAATTGAAGAAAAAATTGAGGAAATATAAGATGCAAATAAAAATAACACGCAAAAGTTAAAAAAATGTGAAATATATAATTCTCTTAAATCAGTTTTCTAATTTTTTAATATTAAATTAAAATTTACTTATAAAAATATTGAAATTCATTCTTTAAAAATAATAGAAAAGATGTTGAAATTGTTGATCCAAATCCAATAGCATAGCATAAGCAATAAATGCAGTAAATATGTTCTTAATTTTCAATTTAATTATCCTAAATTGAAAATAGAAAAGGGGCTGCATATTGAAAAGATAAATATTATTTTAATAATAAATTGAACGAGTGAACAATATACTTTTAAAAATTTTAAAATGAAATCTTTAATAGGATATGGTCAAATAAAGTTATTA